>CAUYON010116528.1:0-102332 GCA_963573935.1 Arctocebus calabarensis
GTCCCAGCTACTAGGGAGGCTGAGGCAAGAGAATCGCTTAAGCCCAAGAGCTGGAGGTTGCTGTGAGCAGTGTGACGCCATGGCACTCTACCCAGGGCGATAAAGTGAGACTCTGTCTCTACAAAAAAAAAAAAAAGAAAACTAAGTCCCCTTGAGTGTATACAGACCACATTTTTTTTTTTTTTGAGACAGTCTCACTCTGTTGCCTAGGCTAGAGTACTGTGGCATCAGCGCAGCTCACTCCAACCTCAAACTCCTGGATTCAAGCAATCCCCTTGCTTCAGCCTCCCAAGTAACTGGGACTACAGGCCCCCGCCATGATGCCCAGCTATGATTTTTTTAGGGTTTTTTTGGCCAGGGCCAAGCTTAAACCTGCCACACCTGGTACATGGAGCCGGTGCCCTACTCCTTGAGCCATAGGCGCTGACCAGTGCCCAGCTAGTTTTTCTACTTTTAGTACAAATGGGGTGTCACTCTCGCCCAGGTTGGTCTTAAACTCCTGACTCAAGGCATCCACCCCATTGGCCTCCCAGAGTGCTAGGATTACAAATGTGAGCTACCCCATCAGCCTCAGACCACAAACTTAAAAGCAAAGAAAGAAAGAAAAAAAAAAAAATGGGAGCTACTGTTAACTGAATTCAGAACTCAGGCTAACAAGAGTTCTAAAAGTCCACTGTTCTAAAAGTAGTAGGTAAGGCAACAAAGAAACTGAATAAAATTAACCAATATTCCAGGTAAAAACAAATTTTAAAATCCAGTTGTATATAGATATGTTTACTATGTGGTTGACCCAACAGAAAGTACATGCCTGGTTGATGGAGAATCATCCAGCTAAGGCTTGAATTGCCTTCTTCCCAAACAGAAAGAGAAAAGTAGAGTGATCCCACTCTGTGTTACTTTTACACTATCTCTCTTTCATCACTCCCAGGAAACAGATCTCACAAAACTGTGTCAATACTTTGCAGAGACTAAAGGAACAGACTAGCCAATTCACAGAGCCTTTAACAAACAGGGGTTCATTCTTCTCACACAAAACATAAGCCATCAGTGGCTTTGTTTTAGCTGCCTGATGATGACAGACCCTGGAAAGGTGTCTCCGCAGTCTCTTTCTTGGTCTCCTGGTGATAAAATGGCTGCCAACATCCTCACATTACCCAACCAAGTCTCCCCTGGGAAGTGTAAGCAGGAAGATTCTTCTTACCCTCCAGCTCCATATCAAGGAGATGGGTGTCAAATAAGTCAAAAAGATACTCCTTGACACCCTTCTCGTATCAGGGAGGAAAAATCTTTTCTAGAATCACACCTAGAACATTCCTTTTTTCATCATATAGGTCAGAACTGATTACATGTGCCCTCCTGGATCAGAAACAGGGCCCCCTCCCCCAAGTTCATGGGAAAGAATACCTGAGTAAAATGGATATTCTGTTGGCAAAGAATTAGGAGCCAGTAAACAATGTCTGCCATATTTCCCCCCCCCCCCTTTTTTTTTGCACCTTTTGGCTGGGGCTGGGTTTGAACTCGCCACGGCATATGGGGCCAGCATCCTACTCCTTTGAACCACAGGTGCTGCCACTATTTCCCCTTTTTACAAATGAGAAAACTGTGGCTTAGAAAGGATAAATGACAAGATGGTCAGTACTAAAGCTGGGTTTCAGACCCAGAACTGTCTGACCACCAAGGCTGCACTCTGAATCTCTGTGTGACACTGACTCTTCGAGACGAGGTGGATGCTGTCACCCCTTCACCCCTGGAGCTGTAGGCCAGGAGGACTAACTGAGGCTGCAACACAAAGGACAACCTGCCTGTAAGCCAGTAACAAGAGCCTTACTGTGGGTCAACATTCAGGGAAGTCTGCATTTGCTTCCCTGAACTTTGGGACAGCATGACCACGGAAGCTCTGTCTTCCTATGGGTCTGCTTATCTCTGGCTCTCTCCACTGGTCTCAGTTTACCTTGCAGGACAGGCCTTAGAAACTGCCAATGAACAGAGCTGAGTAAGGAAGCTGGGCTAGAAAATTTTACCCCTCTGGCTCATTCCCTAACCCAGCTGCTTTGGGCTGCTCCTGCAGCCCTGTTCTGTCTGTTCTCCTTTTTGGTTTCTCTAGGGACCTAGACACCCAAAATAACTCAAAAGGTACCCTATATGACTCTTCTGCTAACAAATCTGTAGTATTTGTAACTATAACTGTAGTCTATATTTGAATGAGAAAATAAATTAGCAGATAATAAATTTTCTCTTCTTTTTCTGTGTTCCTAGTGGGCCTTGAAATTAGTAAGAACCAAATATCCCATTAATTTCACTGTCAGGAACCAGCGCTTAAGGGTGACACATAGTGCCCCCTTGGAACCTGGATCCATTAGCCTGGGTTGGAGGTAGGTAAGGCCGAGGCCCTGAAGTGGGCCGGGGGGGAAAGGAATGAAGTTCCATTGTGTTTTTTCTGGGCTATTTCCCAAGAGGGTGCTGTGTCTCTGAAAAGTTAAAGGAGAAGTATAACGGTTCGGGCAAGAACAGATTTTTCAATACTTTGGTCGTGTTACTCAACACAGTGCTTGGACCTCCACCCTCATCCAGGAGGCCTTGTGGGGAAAGAACATTTCCTTGTGTCTAGGAGATGGTTTCTCTGCTCCTAAAGAATTTCTGAACATTATTGAGTGTGACCCTCTTGGCAGACAGGAAAGGATTAGCAAGTCCTCGGATTACTTGAGCAATAAAGATATACTGCCATGGGCCTTTTCATTTGGAACTCAGTCTTGGTCAATATCAACATCTTAATGGCAAGTCAATAAATCCCAGTATCAACCACGGTGGAAGTGTCAATGCCGGCTGCCGGCAACTTAGTTTATGGTGAATCAAGACCTCGCAGGAGGCTTTAAATTTGCTGATGCTTTTTTTCTGTGGGGTTTGTCGCGGTTCACCCAGCCAGATCGATTCAATGCGTCGTGCTGGGGAGGTGGAAGAGGTTTGTGGCTCTTGGAGCATTAACAAGTTCATTTCACGCTGATGCTGCAACAGAGGCCAGGGAAAGGTTTGCAGAAGCTGTATTCATCAAGCCAGCTGGTCACCCACAACATCACTTGGGCTTGGAGGAGACAGACAGAGAAGGGAGGGGCAGGTGGTTGGCAGTTTGCAGAGAGATCTCTAGCTTTCTTTGGCGGGGGGTTGGGGGGCAGGCTGTGAAGGGAGGAAAGGACTTGAAGGCTCTGACAGCTCCCTCTGGACTACAGCGGAGGGTTCACACAGCCTGCAGAGAAGCCAGATGTGGGCAGTGGCCTAGTTCACTTTGCCTGGAGGGGCTATCTGGAGCTAAGAGCATTTTCCCATCCTAGAGAGTATGTGGCAGGTTAACTACAAAAATGGCCCTAATTCTCCACCCTTTCCATAGCACTTGCAATGTGACTTGCTAGTTCAAGGGGTGCATCTCTTCCCCTGTTCATTAAATCCAGGATGCCTTGTAACTTACTTTGATCAAAAGGATACAGCAGCGGTGACAGCATGTCAGTTTTCTCTCTCTCCCCACCAGATCTCCCCTTGCCTCCATCATGAGAACAAAATCAACTAGTCTTCTGGAGTGTGACCTAGCATGTGGAGAAGATCTGATTCACCCAGCTGAGGTCTTCCTTGACCAATCAGCCTCCGGCCAACCTGCCAACTGACCACAGATGAATGAGGAAACTCAGCTAAGACCAGCTGAGCCCAGCCCAGATCAGCAGAACTGACCAGGCAGTTCATAAACCTGTGAAGAAGAAATAGTTCTTGTTTTAAGTCAGTGAAGTTGGGGAGGAAGGGTGGTTTCCTATGGAGCATTATTATAGCAAGAGATAACTAACGCAGGGTTCATCAGATTGTTTTAAAACCAGAGCAATGCCTGAACTTCAGGATTCCTGACTCTTTGAGAAATAAATTTCTACCAGCTGGTGGTAAAAACCTGACATTTATACCAAAACCCACAAGTCCAGTCCATCCCTTCTCCAAATAGACCACTAGTGCAGAAGAAAAAGAAAAACCTCATGTCATCCATGTTTGCCTAATTTAATTTACTCTTCAGGGAAAAAGTCGTGATTTCTAAGACAACCATTTTTCCTGTAATGGATGGGCAAATGCCCTTCTGTCCTCCACTCTGCCTCTCTGAGTCACTGAACCATTTGTTTAAGTACCGGAGGTTAGCCATGTCAAGCTAAAAAGAAAAATGTATCAGTATTAGTTTTCATTTGCTGCTGTAACAAATTACCGCAAACTTAGTGTTATAAGAACACAAATTTGCTATCTAACTGTTCTACAGGTCAGAAGACTGTCATGGGCCTCATGGGGCTAAAATCAAGGTGTCAGCAGGGCTGTGTTTCTTCCTGGAGGTTTTCAGAGAAAATCCGTTTCCTTGCCAGCTTCTGGAGGCTGCCTTTACCCCTTGGCTTATGGCCCCCTTCCTCCATCTTCAGAGCCTGCACCCCTAGGTCAAGTCCTTCTCACATCTAACCTCTCTCACCTGCTGTTCTGCTCCCCATCCCACTTTTAAGGATTCTGGTAATTAAACTGGACCTGGTTGTACAATCCAAGATAATCCCTCCATCTCAAAGTCCTTATCCCTTCACATCGGCAGCAGCCCTGGTGCTGCCTGCTTCCACACAAAGAAGGAGCCAGACTGCACCTCACACTTAGTTCACACATAGCTGGGCCCAGATTCCCAGAAGCTTCTAGGTGTCCAAGTGTGCTAGGGTTTGACTTCTCTAAAGCTTTGGGCATTTTTGTCTTCCAGTCCTCTGCAAAGGGAATGCCTCCTCCATCTCTTCCCCTGAGCCCTCCTGCCTCTGTGAATCACATGTTATAACAAATGAGTTACCAAAGGCTCCAACAAGCTGCTCATCGTCATCCCCAGCAGGAGAAAAGCAGCCACGACCTGGAGCTGGGACCTTGTTAGAGTTTATAATGAGCTGATGGGAAAATATTTCTGCCTGATTAGAATCCCTAATGAGGGGCTGACTATAGTGAGCAAAGAAGGCCAACTTCCAGCTCTCTCCATAACCCCACGCACACCTCTCCCTCCTCTCAAGCAGAGCTCCAGGCAGAAAGGGTTCTTTGCCAGCAGTTAAAACTGTATTAACAAACACAAAACAGCCCCAGTGACCCTAGCCCACCCCGTTCTCAGGCTCAAAGGAGCTGCCTCACCTTATTCGTCTTTCCATGCACACCACTGACACCTGGTAACATCCTAATGATGCCACCTGGACCTAGTGGCATAATTGGTGACAGGTGACCCTTGGGTCCTGGCACAATCCTCACTCAGACAGGACTGAAAAGGCAAGAGAGTACAGCATCGATCCAGCCACCAGAAAAGGGAGACCACAGGCCAAACTCCCACAGTAACAAGCCAGAGCTCAGTCCCAAATGCAATGAATGAATTTTGCTCAGTTTCAATTCATGGACTATTTCGATATTCCCATTTCTTCCAGTTGACTGATTTGAGAAAGCATCTGGATTAGTTCCAGAGGGAACTGATTCACCACAACGATGATTTTTAGAAGGAAAATGAAAACTCATAACATTTGGGGGGAGTAGCTCATGGTTCAATTTAAAAAAAATAATATTTTGGTTCAGTTTGGCATTCAGGTTGTACTTATATGTTCAAGTCCCTATGTCGGATGGACTTGGATTTTTGAAAGTTTAAAAGATTTTTGCATCATCCTGTGTTACGAACTCAGAGAAAGAAAAGATATTTAGCAGTGGTAGGAAAAGAATATATTCTAGGATTCAGGAACATCACCCTTGGGGTCCCTGTGGGTTCTGTCTGTGGAATGCAGCCCAGTCTCAGGCCCTCCACCCATAGGGGCAGCTCTCACTTCATTCCCAAGGGACAGAGAGACAGCATCCCTCCCTTGTGCCCTTCACAGAAGCAGGATTCAGCTCTAGGCCAAATCACAAAGCATTATACCTTTTAGCCACCACCAAGCATATCACCTCAGAGTAGTGGCTATCAACCATTGTTATCATCTGGGGAGCTTTTTAAAATGCTGATCCCTTCTGGAAAGATGTTTGGAGATCACTTAGGGATTTAAAAAATAGACCTGCCATTTCATCCTTCAATTCCTCTACTGGATATATAACAGAAGACCAAAAATCACATTATAACAAAGATACTTGTACCAGAATGTTTATTGCAGCCCAATTCATAATTGCTAAGTCATGGAAGAAGCCCAAGTGCCCATTGACCCATGACTGGATTAATAAATTGTGGTATATGTACACTATGGAATATTATGCAGCCTTTTAAAAAGATGGAGATTTTACCTCTTTCATGTTTACATGGATGGAGCTGGAACATATTCTTCTTAGCAAAGTATCTCAAGAATGGGAGAAAAAGTATCCAATTCAGCCCTACTATGAAACCAATTCATAGCTTTCATATGAAAGCCATAGCCCAAGAAGGGGAAAGAGGAGAGGGAGGGCAGGGGAGGGGGAAAGATGGGTGGAGTGAGGGTAATTTGTGGACCACACCTACAGTGCATCTTACAAGGGTACATGTTACATTTATTAAGTGTAGAATATAAATGTCTTAACACAATAACTAAGAAAATGCAGTGAAGGCTATGTTAACCAGTTTGATGAAAATATTTCAAATGGTATATAAAACCAGCACATTGTACCCTTTGATTGAATTAAAGTACACAACTATGATTTAATAAAAAAAGAAAAATGCTGATCCTAGGGTCCACCCCAGAGATTCTGATTCAGTTTGTCTGGGTGTGCCTTGCATATTGGGACTTTTAAATGTGTGGCTTGAGCTGAGAACCACTAGCCTGAGCAACACTTCTCCAGCTTTAATGTGCTAATAAATAGCTGGAATCTTGCTAAAATGCAGGTCCTGAATCAATAAGACTGGGATGGGTGCAAGAGTCTGCATTTTTACAAGTTCCCAGGGGATGCTGAGGTTGCTGGTCCTTAAACCACTTTGAGTAGAAAGAACCTAATATGTTATTCCAAGGGAATACTACATTTATTGGGCACTATATTTGCCAGGACTCTGTTAACTGCAATCAAATTGAAATTCGAGTTAAATTGGAATAGTCAAAGAAACTTACTGGTGCAAATAGATGGGAAATCCCGGGGTGGTGGTGGCCTTAGGCATGGCTGCATCCAGAGACTCAAATTATGTCACTGGGATCATCTCTTTCTATCCTGCTTTTCCTTGAATTTGCTCCATTTTCAGGAAGGCTCCCTCTTTATGGCAACAAAATTACAGTCCCAAGCAGCTCTTGGCTTCCTTCATTCATGCATCAAGAGAGGCCTAAGGAAGCAGCCTGCCCTGCTCCTCTCTCACTCACCATCCACATGGAGCCCTCAAAATGGGTCATTTCCCCACCACTGAGCAAGCACAGGCAGAGACCCTTGGTTAATAGCGTCATCTGAAGCATAGGCATTGCAGAATAATGATTTCAATGCAGGGAAAATCATAAAGGAGCTGAGGTCACCCATGAACACCACAGTTATGTGCCATAAGCTCAGGGCTCTGGGCATCACACCCTCACCAGGCCTCCCCTCCCCACGAGCTCTTGCCCACCATTACTGTCTCTGCTCCCCACACAGTGGGCCGGAGCCCTCCCTGTTGCTTAGCAATCTGACCCTTACAGGTTCACCCCAGCCAGCTGTTGACATCTAGGGTGGCCAGAAAGCAAAGGGTTCTTACCACTCCAGCTGTCCATGACTAAGAGAAAAAGACCAAAGAACAGATTGCTTTTCAGAGACAGAAGAAATGTGCAGAGATCATGTGGTTGAATTCTTCCATTGTAAGATGGCTACACTGAGGCCAAGAGTAGCTGAGGGCCTTGTCCAAGAGCCCTCAGGCAAGGACTGGCAGAGTCAAACTAAAGTCAGTCTGCTGACCCACGTTCAGCTTTTTTTTTTGTAATACTTTGCTGTCTCCACTGAGGTCAGAACCAGTCCGGTATAGACCCTGAGCCTCCTTTGGGATTAAAAACTATGTCTAAATAAAAGGAAGAAGTATTTGTAAGGAGTTTTCTATGTGCCGTGCAGGCCACAGTCATAGGTAGGGTGTTCCTAACAGGAAAAACAGCACACAGTCCAGTAAGAACGAGCAGGTGGGCAATCCCTCCCTTTATGAAGGTTCCACTCCCACGGTAACAGCATCAATCCATTCATGAGGCAGAGCCTAACACCTGTGAAAGGTCCCACCTCTCAACATGGTTGCATCGGAGATTAGATTCCCAACACACAACTCTGAAGGACACATTCAAAGCAGAGCCCTGTGCTTTAACACATATTATTGAATAATTTTTTTCTTTGTGCTCATTAAAGAGGAAACAACAACAGAATCCCCCTCAAAAGAGCTCCCAAACTCCAACAGGGGATTTTCAAGCTGATAGTTTTATCATTTTTTAATATTATACATAATAATAATAGCTAACAGGTAATACTTAATATATAGCAGGCCCTCTAAGTACTTTACATACATTAACTCATGTAATTCTCACAAAACCCCTGTGAGATAAGAATTGTTATTATTCCCATTCTACAGATGACAAAATAAAGTACAGAGAGTTGGAGTACTCAGCACCAGATTTATGTTTTAAATTATCTATTAAAGTGCTTTCCTATTTCAGTGATTACTTATCTGCCCCCAGCTGCCTGTAAGACAGGAAAGGGGTTACCATCATGACTTTACAGGCAGAGTAATTCATGACCAGAGAAGCTGCATGATTTACCTAGCCTCTTACCAGCAGGCTGCAACCAGGCCAGCCTGCTACCTCCTGGAGGTTGCTGCTGATCCCTGAAACAAGGAGGCACCAAGGCTTCTGGCCCCACCACCTCTTAGAGACCCTCCCCCCACTTTCACTGGCAGAGTTTGGGGCAAGAGAAGAGGCATGTGGGTAAGAATTAGGGAGGCATCATGGAACTGGTCTGAGCTTGAAGAAGAGGGAAGATTTGGGGCTGGGCACAGTGGCTCACGTCTGTAATCCTAGCACTCTCAGAGGCCTAGTCAGGTTGATAACTTGAGATCAGGAGTTCGAAACCAACCTAAGCATGAGCTAGATCCTATCTCCACTAAAAATAGAAAAACTAGCTGGGCACCGTAGTGGGTGCCAGTAGTAGGCAAGAGGATTGCTCAAGCCCAAGAGTTTGAGGTTGCTGTAGGCTATGACACTATGGCACTCTACTCAGGGCAACAAAGTGAGACTCTGTCTCCAAAAAAAGGAGGTGGGGGAGATTTTGGATTTTTTTGAAGGATATAGAACAGTGAATCATGCAACATTTAAGTACCTACTATGTACATGAACATGAGGCCAAACACTGATGACTCATCAGTGAAAACACTGATCAGTGAAAACAAGGTTCACTTCGGAAAGTAATCACAATAACAATAATAATAGCTACTGTTTACTCAGAGCTAGGCTTAGTCTAAGTGCTTCACTCACATACTCTTTTTTTGTTGTTTTTGAAACAGAGTCTCAGTATGTCACCCTTGGTAGAGTGGCATGGTGTCACAGCTCACAGCAACCTCAAACTCTTGGGCTTAAGCAATTCTCTTGCCTCAGCTTTCCTGCCACAATGCCTGGCTATTTTTTTGTTGTTGCAGTTGTCATTGTTGATTTTAGCTGGCCCAGGCCAAGTTTGAACTCACCAGCCTCGGTGTATGTGGCTGACGCCCTACCCACTGAGCTACAGGCACCGCCACGTAATCTTTTTAATTTCATTATCAAGAGACATCCTGATTTCTATTTCATAGGCAAGGAGGCTGTAAATATGGATCAGCTTGTCCAAACCCACATAGCAGTGGTGTGCACAGCTCACTAAAACATTAGAAAGTGTACGGCTCTGATTAGAATGACATCCCTCCCTTCGGGACCTCATGCTACTTATCATTTAAATCTCAGCTTAAATGTTCTATCCTTAAAGTGACCCTACCTGCTCTGCCCGTCCCCCATAAACTTCCCTCAGTAACTGGCCTCACAGAGCTTGTTCCCTTCTCATTGCACCTGTCACCAAATTGGCTTCCTCTACCACCGGACTGTCTCCACAGGCACAGGACTGTGTCTGTCTCATTCCCACTGTATCCTCTGCCCTTAGCACCATGCCTGGCACCTTAGTTAGGTCAGAAAACATTTGCTAGATAAATGAATGAATGAATGACCACACGCTACCACCATCATGAGTGAAAGGCAACAGGAGAAATGAGAAATTCATTTTCTTGGATGAACAGAGAAAGATAGACAAGGAGGAAAGACAGATAGACAGTGACCAGTATTTGTTCACTTTGCCTTAGATTCTAACGACCTCTCCCAGAGTCAAACTCTTGCCCTATTCCCACATATGCAGGACTCCCCAAAGCAGCCCAGTGGCCTATGAATGCTCTGCACGTCCCAAATGTGACTTGGACAACAAAGTCAAGCCCCTCCCCACCACATTGACACCGTACTAGGTTCTGCCCATTCATTTTGGGGTTTGTCCCAGTGATGGTCTCAGCCCAAGCCAAATGGCAGACTGTCCATACAACCGTAAGTGTCCCAACCAAAGTCTTTTTATACTGGAGGTTCAGCATATTAGGAGAATGAGCAAACATACAGGAAAAAAAATAATAGCTCACATTTAATGAAGGCTTATTTTGTGCCAAGACCTATGGCAAGTACTATATTGGTGTTAATGCAACAATCCTATAATGCAGATACCTTTATTATCAATCTCATTTACTTACAAGGAAATGGAGGCTTAGTGAGGTCAAGTAACTTTCAAGTTCCATTCCTGTTCTAGAAGCCCTACACACACTTCTTTCCCCCTCTCCAGGATCTGTCTGTTTCTCTTTCTCTCTCTCTCTGTCTCTCTCTCTCTCTCTCTCTCACACACACACACACACACACACACATCTTTCCATTGTTATGCACAGAAGTGGATAGGGAATTAGTGGTGTTGTTCCTTTAAGAGCATTTACATTATTAAAGAGGTTGTCAAAAGAGGCAATACTAACCAAAAGAACAGTTGATTCTCTGCCATAAGTGTCTCAATCAGTTATAAAGTAATTTGTTACTATTAACAGTGAAAGAACTAAAATTTGAGACTTGACTACTTTAGAGGAAGCTAGAGTAAATTCGAGATCTAAAACAATACCACAGTTGCTTGGGCTTGATAATGTATTAGTGGGTGGAAGCAAGAGGATGGCATGACAGTTAGTTCACTGGTAGCTGCATAAGCCACATTCCATTTTGGATATGGCACAATTAGAGTGAGTAATTGTGATGGTTGTATTACTAATAGTCGCGGCATATAGGAAGTGTTATAGCACTTATTTTCTCTGATTTTTCTTTTAGACTTTATCAAACTCTGAGTATCCCCACAGGAGTATATTTCCTGACGTGGGAACATCATCTATCACGAATGTGGCCATTAAGATCCTCTAACACAACTTGCACAGAGGCACTTTGCCAAGATACTTAGGAAGTCCTGACGGTGTGTGAGACATATCTGTCCTTATGCAAGAAGGTCCCCAAACCCTACCTCCTCCATGAACTCTTCCTCCATGTTCTCCCATCATCTTCCATGGCCAGATAGACCTGCAAGGAGAACAATCAGTAGAAGAGATTGGTTCTCAGGTGGCTGATGCAAAGACTTATTTATTCATTTATTCGCTTCTTCCTTGAACTAATATTTAGTAGCACCTGCTGTATACCAGGCATAGCCCTCTGTGTTAGGGTTGCAGTGCTGATTTGAGTAAATCTAGTCCCTGCCTTCGTAATGACTACAGACTTTATAACTGTGCTCATTCAGCACCTAGGAAGAGTCAACCAGCATTTGGTGAGTTTGTGTGCTGGGACGCAGGGAGAAATCAGACAAGAACCCACAGTCAGGAGGGGGCAGAGTCCAAATGTGTAAGTTGAGTCATGACACATGTGTGTGTCACATTTGAGCATGCATTGCACAGCAAAAAGAGAGGGAAATAATCAGTTAAAGAATGCAGTGGCTCATCCATACTTCCCCCCAATAAGTGAGGCCCAAGCTCTGACACAAGATAGGAAAAGAGAACCTGGTGTACCTTCAGTTCATTCTGGTTATCATGGGACTCACTGCCCACCTAACTGGCATTCATTTATTATTAAAAAACACACTTTTGTTTACATACAAGGGCTTTAAACTCAAGCCAATTGCTTTATCTAGTAATTAACCAAAGAATAAGTCACCTGTTTCATCACTGGTTGTGCTGGACTTCTTACAGGCTGTGATGTACTTTATGGGCAGGCTAACCAATGTTTTACCATCCAAATTTTGAGAGTGAAGTGAGGCACTATTGACAATTACACCCAGAACAGAGGCATAAACTGAGACTGCCCTGGGCAAACCAGATATAGGTCACCCCTCTTCCTGGCTGACTTGAAGAGATTTTTATTTCTTTATTCCCTAATCTGAAAAGAGTTTTTCTTTAAAGCATATAATATGTTTTGTTCTACAGGTATAAAATGTAAGAATGTTTTTTAGTTTTCATTTTAATCTGTTAATTTTAAATTAGATCAGAAGTTCAACTGATTATTCCAAAGGAATGCAGTAAAAAAAGTCCCCCTCCCAGCCCTGTCTTCAACCACTCAGTTGCCCCCAGAGGCAACCAATGTTACCACATTCCTGTGGGTCCTTCCGGAGATGATTTATGCATATATAAGCACATTTATATATACACAGAAATACTGGCACAGTCTTTACATTTACTTTTTTCTCCTCACAATATACATTAGAGATAATTCCATACTGATATAACAAGCTTCCCCCATATATGATGCATACTGGCCCCCTAGGGATATATACAATTTATTCAACCAATCCCCATGGATAGACATAGAGATTGTTTCTCATCTTCTGCTGCAATGAATGACCTTGACCATATATCATTTTGCATATGTGCCAGTATATCTGTAGGACAAATTCCTGAAAGTGGAATTGCTAAGCTAAAGGGCAAATGCATGTGTTATTTAGGATTCTGTTTGGTTGCTCATAACAGAAAAGGCAAAATAATAGTTGCTTGAACAAGATAGAGATTTATTTCTCCCTCTAATAAAGAAGTCTGGAGGTAGGCCATCCAGAGCTGCCATGAGGCTCCCCAGTGCCGTTAGAGACCAGTATTCTGTCCTTTTGCTCTGCAATTTTCTGTCCAAAGCTCTTACACAGTCTCAGAGGTCTTCTTTAAAAGAATAAAAAAAATAAAAATAGTTATGTAGAATGTCAAAAAAACACAATGTATTAGAAATTTTTAAAAGCTGTGATTGTATAAACATCGCAAAATTCAGCAAAAAGAATGTTATAGGTGGCACCTGTGGCTCAAAGGAGTAGGGCACTGGTCCCACATGCTGGAGGGGACCAGCCCTGGCCTGGCCAAAAAAAAAAAATAATAATAATAATAATGTTATCCAACTACCTAACGTACCTTTATTTGTTTTTGTATTTTTTTTTTATTATTTGGGATTCATTCATTAAGGGCACAAAGAATTATGTTACAATGATTGCATTTGTTAAAGTCCCTCTTATAACTGTGTCCCGCCCCTAAGATGTGTGCTATACACCATGACTTCCATCCCCCCCTCTCCTCCCCTCTCCCCCATTTGCTTATTCCCCTACCTACCCCCCTCGTATTAGCTCATCTACTTAACAGACCTTTATAAAAGATTTTTCCCTACCTTTTTTTGCCTACTTGGTCTTTGATAGCTTTTTCATTGAACAAGATTTTATAATATCATGTATTTATTCTGAAGAATAAACACCAAGATAATTGAATTTTTCCTTTAGCATAGCTCATTAAAATTTATTTTTGTTATTGATAGTTGGTATGTACAAAACGTGAGACATACTCACTATTTATAGTACCACTATAGGTTTATGTCCTACAAATTTAGGAATTCTGATAAACTCTGTGATTCACAATGCTCATTTTAAAAAGTGGTACATTTCTAAGTGTTAAAGTTAAATTAATAAGCATTTTCTCCTGATAGGAGAAAGCTTTCATTTTGACTAGGCTTCA
The DNA here is from genome assembly GCA_963573935.1 of Arctocebus calabarensis. Lineage (NCBI taxonomy): Eukaryota > Metazoa > Chordata > Mammalia > Primates > Lorisidae > Arctocebus > Arctocebus calabarensis. The sequence goes on from CAUYON010116528.1 coordinate 14,000, forward strand.
GTGAGTACCATATTCTCTGTTTACAATTTTGCACAACTGATAAGGAGAAGAATATTCCACAGACTAGCTATCGATTTATACAATTTAACTTTATTTTTCTCCTCCACTACCAGCATAGTTCTAATACTTGACATGGGACATATTATTACCATGGCATGACCTCTAGCCCTGCACCTTGGAATACGATGCGGGGGAAATTAGAGCCGGAAAAGACAGCAGTCTTAACTAGTTGCAACTGAAATGCAAAGATGGTTACAAAGGCATATGATCCTGTGAACACTTTCTGGATAGCGCAGAAGGAAGGCAGAAGCCCTTCTTCCTCTACTATAGGAAGCAGCTGAGGCCAGGCTTCAGCAGACCTGAGTTTTTGCAGTGGCCACTAGCCTTCACCTTGAGAGAACCCCAAGCAGCTGAATGTTGGCTGAGAGCAAATGGCATAAGGAATGAATAGCAGGGGCAGTTCATGTTTAATGACCAACAAAGCCTGGCTGTTAAAGGGTAGTAATATGTATACTCGTACATTCTTTCTTGCTTTGTCATGATTTTCCCTCCCCTTTCTTTTGCCTATTAAGAAGTGTTAGTAGTGGTCAATCTTCTAATTTATTCCCTAGAGTATTAAATGGATTATGACTGAACTGGAAAAGAGAAGAACATCAGCCAGAGAGAGACTCAATGACTGTTGGCACTTCGGGTCTTTCCTCTTTGGAAAAGAGACAACTTTTTCGTTTGTATTAGATGGAAATATATTATTGTTGTTGCTGTTGGAAATTTAAATGTGGTCAAAAGGGCAAAGCCAAGGGTTAGACTATGTTAGATACAGTCTCCTGGTAGCCAGTACCCATTTCTAATCCCTTCTATACTATCCCATAGGGAGGTAAAAGATCACTGGTCAGAAGCTTGGGAACTACATTTCCCAGACTTCCTTTCCAACTGGAATATGAATACAGTCATGAGATATGTTCCCACAAGGTATAAAAGACTAAAGGGGGCAGAAGCCATTCTTCCTCTGGCTCTAGCAGCAGCTGACGAGCAGGTTTGTGCCACTTAGAATTTTTGCAATGTCCAGCCTATCACTGAAAGGCAGCCATGACTTTAGCTGAAGCATCCTAGTTTCTGGGTAGAACAAGCACCTTCCAGACTGATGACAGCTTGTGCTACTGTGATCCCCAAAAAAGTAATGGCATAATCCTAACTCTAGTTCCTCTAATCCTTCCATTATACTTACTATCACCTAATTCCCTACATTGTATATTTTTATGCTAGAAATACCTAGCATGGTTCCTGTTTTCCTGAACTAAACTCTGATATGCCCTTCCACAGAGTTTCTACCAATTTACATTCCCATCTGGTGAGTGCCTGCTCCCTCAGACCCTAAGAATGCAGTGTATTTTTAGACTTTTTGACTTTTGACCCATGCATCAGGTGAAATAGGTATCTCAGTATAGTGTAATTTGCATTTCTCGCGTTATCAGTGAGAGTGAGCATCTTTTCATGTGTTTAGATGCCACATGGGCTTCCTTTTCTGTGCATTATACCACTAGCTCACTATGTCGCATGGCGACAACCATAGATAGACTTGGACTCTAGTTCCCTGACCATGCCAGTCATTGCCAAATCCATTGATCAACCTTCAAATCTTTTCTTATTTACACTATTCGTAATATTTAACAAAGATAGTCACAACTCATTGAGACACTGCTGTCTGTGGTCTCCAGGACCCAGACTCTCCTAGGTTTCCCCATCTCGCTGTTCCTTTTGTATCTTTCATCTCATCTCCCCAACCTTTTAGCAGTGGGCTCCCCTGGGCCTCAGTCCTCAGACCTTCTTTGGTGTCCTCTCATACAAATCTGGCCCAGGGCCAGGGCTTTCGACCATTCCTATTTACTTAAATTTCTATTTCAAACTCAAAATCGCCACCTGGATATTTAAAAGTCATCTCTAATGAGTTGTATCCAAATCAAAATCTTGACTCTTTCCTCCCACAAAAACGAAACCCTACTCCCCCCATCTTCTCTATCTCAGTTAATAACATGACACCATCTCACCAGTTGCCCCGTCCTCTGCTCAATCTGTTGACTCTACTCTTAAAATTCATCCAGAACATGATGTCCACAGCCTCTCCATGACCTGGCTTAGTGTAGTGACCTTCACTGTCTCCCTACTTTCATTCTTGTCCTCTACGCATACTCTTAGTGCAGCTGTTGGAAGAATCCCCTTAAACCAGAAGTCATGTCTTGTCATATACAACGCGTCCAAATCTAAGTCCTCCATTGGATTCCAATATTTCTGTAAGTAACAGCCAACTCTTCCAACAGCCTACAAAGCCCTACAGAATCTGTCTTTCCCCCATTCACAATAATGCCTCTGAGCCAGTCTCCATTACTTTCCCTTTCAAACGCTGTTCAACAGCTCTCTGGACTCCTACACTCAAACACTACTACATTCCAGACTGAGGCATCTGCTTTTGCTAGTTCCTCTGCCTGTACTGTAACTGGCCCCTTCATCTACTTTGCATTCAAATGTCATCTCATCAATAAGGCCTTTCTTATTCAAAACAGTAACTTCTATCCTCATTCTCAATCTCCTTTCTTGCTTCCTCATCACACACCTCACTTGTCACAATCCCCACTAGGATCAGAAGCTCCACAATAATAAGGATTTGAGGGTGATTTGTTCATTACCAAATCCCTTGCATCTAGAACAATACTAGATGGCACATGGCAGGCACTCCGTAAATACTTGTATGAATAAATGAATGAATGCTAATATATAACCTGTAGGACATTCCTGTAAATAGGAGCAGGAGATGTAGATTTGGGGAGCCATGGGACTGAATGAAATTACCTTGGAAGGGGGAAGGGCGAAGCTATAGATGGGAAACACTAACTCATCTAGCAGTGTTAAAATTTAAGTGACTGAAGGCAAAGAATCCAGTGAGGACAAGACAAAAATGCCATAGAGCAGGTGAGGGTGAAGGGTAATGATCAATATACAAAACACACTGGGCCCCTTACATATATTAGTGTAATTAACCCTCACAACAATCCTGAGTTAAACACTACTCCTATCTTTGACTGACAGAAGACAAAGGGAATACAGAGGGAACGAATTTGTCTGAAGCCCCTCGGCACAGCTGGGGTCAGAAGCCAAACTTCAGTCTTCAAGTTCACATCACTGTACTATCTCTATTTCATAGGAGCTGATTAGGATCACACCAAGGTTGAGCCAGGTCCAATCTCCAGTCCCCATCTCCATACTCATAAAGAAATATGGGAAGAGCATACTTGGAGTGAGGCAAAGTGGCCTTCTGGGGAACAGGAACATGATTATAGAAAGAGTTCTTGGGGAGGCCTAAGAGGCTTGGGTTTTTATTCTGGCTTTGCGGCTAACTCTCAGGAACCTTGGACTAGTCACTCCCTGCTCCATCAGCCCTGTCTTCCCTGTGCAAAGAGAAACCGGGCTCAGGATCACAGGTGCCTTCCAGATTGGAAATCTCACCATCTACAATCAAGGCACCAACTAGGCACAGTAGTTCACACCCATAATCACTGCACTTTGGGAGGCCAAGGAGGTGGCTCACTTGAGGCCAGGAGTTTGAGACCAGCCTAGAGAAGATAGTGAGACCCCATCACTACAAAATCTTAGCTGAGTGTGGTGATGCATGCCTGTAGTCCCTGCTACTTGAGAGGCTGAGGTAGGAGAATCACTTGAGCCCAGGAATTTGAGGCTTCAGTAAGCTATGATGGCACCACTATACTCTAGCCTGAGAGACAAAGTAAGACTCCATCTCTGTTTTTTTTTTTTGAAGGCAACTAACTCCATTATACCATATACTCTCCTTTCCTGACTAAAGTATCTGAGGTACCAGATATAAGACATTAAAGGAAAAATAAACAAATAATTGGTGACTGCTATAAAGGCTTTTTCTGGTGGAATCGGGTTATTAGGAACTGTGGACATAGAAAAGGAGAATTACAGAAAAGACGAAGTGACTGAAAGGCTGCCTCTACGAATTGGCTCTGCTCACCTGGGTGGTGTGTTTATAACCAAGATTCTTATTCCTTCATGTATGATACTTATAAAGGCAAATAAATCTGTAGACTCTACAGTATGCCAGGGAAGAGGCCAGAAATAAAATTTAATTTCTGAAACCTTAGATTACAGAAACCATGATGCTAAAAAGGAGGAGTTTCTGGGCATAGACATGGATCTATAAATAAATAAAGTTTGTGTTGATTTAGGTACACACCTGTCCACACTCCTGCACTTATGTGTGCATGCCTGTACACACATTCACATGTGTACATCTAAGAGTACACGTGTGTCGATATATACCCACAGGAGTAGCCAGATACACCTTTATACATAGGAACCTGGCTCTTTAAAATAGGGGATAATGACACTGAAAATTATTCTAAGCTTTTCAGAGACATAAATGACCAAGCTACCTCCTGACTCCTGAATTACATTACCCAGAAAGCGCTTAATAACATGTTATTATCACTTCTCCTCCCTGACAGGATTTCAGAGCTGAAAAGACAAACAAGGAATGTGTTCGTAATCACCAGCACAGTCACCTCTGCAGAGCTGTGACTGCTGTGAATCCCAGGTAAAGGGAAGAAAAGCTGGGGCTGGTAAGGCAACTTGGTGCTTGGGAATTGTTATCCATTCAGTAGAGGTTGGGCTGTCACCAGCAGAGAGCGGGCTCCAGGGAGCTCATGGAGCCAACAGAGTCCCATGGGGTGAAGGGCAGTAGAGAAAGACTCCATTATAGGAACCCAAATAAAATTACTCAGTTCAACTGAAACAATGTAGGTGAAATCCCATGCAAACTGTAAAGTACTCCATCAATGTGACAGTCAATGACAGGGGGATAATAGGTTCTGTTTGGTTCTCAGAGCTGCCATGTACAGTTGCACAGGCTGTGCATCATTCAACTTCTGAAAATTATGCTCCCTAGGTCTGTGGCTGTGGCAGGCCTGTTGGCTGAAATGGGCCCAGCTAGCTGATAAAGACCTGTATAGGGGCTGATGCTTTTCTCTCCTGGGCAAAGCATGAGCCCCAACAATAGGCCATCCAGGGGAGTGGTCAACAATTTTAACAGCAACTTGTCAATGCTTTGGGAAATTTGCTTCAAGGTAATTGAAAGGAAATTATAAATAAGATCCTTGAAGGCAGAAGCCGTTTCTTACTCACTCAGTATCCTGAGTCTTACAATCTGTTTGGTACATGATAAATGTTCAGAAAACATTTGTTGAATATTAAGAATGGATGGATATTGAACGAACGAGTGATGGAGACTCACTGTGATCAGCTCCTGGGAAGCATCAAGTTCTAATGGTTGCAAAATTCATGTTTAAAATTCAACTGCACACTCTGCCCATGGCTCTTTCTCCATCATTCTGGTTATGGGAGAGCCTCCTGAGAAGGCTTGTATGAAGTGCCATTGATATGCCATGGGCTCAGCAAGGGTTTATTCAGGATTTGTGATTTGCATCTTTCAGTGCTGGATGTTGTGGGCCTATATGTTGGCAGTGGGGCCAGCCAACAAAGCATAGGTTGTTTCCTGACATAAGAGATCTTAGGTGGCTTACTCACATAGAAATCCATGAAGAAATGAAATAATAACCATAATAATATACCATAATAATGCTACATAGTGATATGAACCCAAATACCATTAGCAAAGATGGCAAATGTTATAGGCGTTCAGGGCAGAAAACAGGATTTCCACTATTCCACTCGTATGCTCATGAGAAATTTACTTACCTGTTTGAACCCCCATTTCCCAGTTGGTTAATATTGAGGTTATCATGCCTACCAAACAAAGTCGTTTAATAGGAAATTAAAACAGAGAATACATTTAAAGTTCATAGCATAGTGCCTCATATACAGTTCTATAGAAGTTTCCAGAACTTTGGTTTTCATGTTAGGATTTTTCAATCACAACTATAGAATCCTAACTAATACCAACTCAAAGAAAAAATAATAATAAGGAGTAGGAGAACTTACTTTTTTTTTTTTTTTTTTTTTTGAGACAGAGCCTCAAGCTTTCACCCTGGGTAGAGTGTCGTGGCATCACAGCTCACAGCAACCTCTAATTCCTGGGCTCAAGCGAGTCTCCTGCCTCTGCCTCCCAAGTAGCTCAGATACAGGCGCCTGCCACAACGCCCAGCCATTTTTTGGTTGCAGCCGTAGTTGTTGTTTGGCGGGCCTGGGCTGGATTCAAACCCGCCAGCTCAGGTGTACGTGGCTGGCGCCTTAGCCCGTTGAGTCACAGGTGCTAAGCCAGAACTTACTGGTTTTTATAACCATGAAGTGCAACAGTAAGCGGGCTTCAGGCATAGCAGGACCCAGGAGTTCAGTGGTTATCACTCAGGTTCTACCTCTATTGCCATTGCTCATACAAACTGTCTCTACAGGTAAGAAAAGCAGCCAGCATCTCAAGCCAGTGTCTCAAGGACTCTGATTGGGTCTAAGTCAACTCATACAACCACCTCTTACCCAATCACTTTGGCCAGAGAAATTAGATGATCTGACTGGCGAGCCTTGCATTATGTTCCCACTCCTGTGCTAGTGGGGGTGGGCGGAAGGGTTAGCTCCAACCAAACCACAGGAAATGATTTTCTGAGTGGGTATAGCCTATTTTTTTTTCTGTATATAGAAGAAATGCATAAAAACCAGAGCTGCTTATTTAGTGAGGGGGATAGAAATGGAAGAGCTCATATTTCTTTATGGAAAAATATATAAATATCTACAAAGGGTACCAAAAAATGCATACACATTTTAAGAAAGGGAAAAGCTGTATTAAAATTCTAATACTTGGGCTCAGCTCCTATAGCACAGTGCTTATGGTGCCAGCCACATACAACGAGGTTGGTGGGTTCAAAACAGGCCCAGGGCCAGCTAAACAATAATAACAACTGCAACAAAAAAAAATGGCCAGGCGTTGTGGCAGGAGCCTATAGTCCCAGCTATTTGGAAGGCTGAGGCAAGAGAATCGCTTGAGCCCAGGAGTTTGAGGTTGCTGTGAGTTGTGACACCATGGCACTCTACCAAGGGCTACATGGTGGTACTCTGTCTCTCTCTCTATATATATATTCTAATATTCAGTATAAACCAATACCATTTGTTATCTTGCATGTTGTATCTTGCATCCCTTATAATTTCAGAAGTCAAACCCGACTTGAGTATTACAATTTTAATAGTTTTTCCTTTTCTTAAAATGTGTCTACATTTTTTTGGCACCCTCTGCACATGTCTTAACATGTAAAAAATGTGTGTGTTTGTCTGTGTACACATGTGCCTAGATTCCCTAGACAGTTGGACTCAAGAAATGGTACCCTCCCAGGCCAAGTAAGCGAGCCTGGACTTTGCTACCCTTGGCAAGCAGGCAGAGGGCTACAGTTCTTGTCAAAACCAGAAAGCACTTTGGGTCTCACAAGGTTTGGGGTAAGATCAGAGCTGGCCCTGGTTTGAGGGAACACAAAGGCATGCAAAGGAGAGGGAGGCCGTGCCAAGCCCTATGTTGCCGAGTTGGCTGCCCTCTGAGCCCAGAGCCTGTTTCTGAAGAGACCCAGGACAGTGGCGAGCCAGGCGTGCACACCAAGTCACTCGCGGTCAGAGCAACCCAGGCAGCTGACCATCATCACCGGGAGGGGCAAGTACCCGCACAGCCCCACACTGACCCAGCTGCAGCCAGAACGTGCAGCCTCGTGCCTTAACATTCTGTTCCATCTTCTGTGCTGGAAATAAAAGGGTGGGGATGTTTACTTCATATCCTGCTACTGTGGCCTTGAGTAACCAAGCATTTAATGTCAGAGAGCAGGAGGGAAAGAGAGGAGAGAGGGAGACAGAAAAAAAAATCCAGATTGTCAGTTTAAATCATTTGCCATAATATTTTCTAAACTCTGTTTAGGACACAGGCGTCCACAAGACACAGGGTTGGATCAGCACATATCAAGCCAGGTACTTAGCCTTTCTGTGCCTCAGTTTCCTCCTCTGTAAAATGTGGCACAGTAGTTGTGAGAATTAAATATGGTGTTTTTTAGAAATGATCTGAAAGTACTTAACAGCACCTGACATGTAGAAACTTATTATCGTTATTGACTTTACGGTGCTGTAGTGAGGAATTGTCATGAACATAACCTCTACCACCTCTGAATTAATACCACATCAAATAGAGTAACATATTTTGGAGTTTCTCTTTGTAAAAATATCTAGTGGGCTGAAACAGACATGTAGGAAACACGGTCTGTGATAGGTGGATAGGAAGATGAGGCTGCTGAGATTCCCCTCCCCACCCCTTACACAGGCCTTATACATCTCCTATGATCCCCTCCTTCTAAATGTGGGTCTGACCTGCAGATATGATGGGCGGCACCATGTGATTAGGTTATGTTACTCTGCAAACACGAAGGAATTTTGCTCACTGTTGATTGGAGTTAATCAAAGGAGAGCATTCTGGGTGGGCCTGGTTTAGTCAGGTGAGAGGGACTGGGTCTTTCCTAGCATTGGAGAGACCCTCTCCTCCCGGCCTAGAGGAAACAAACAGCCTTGTGGTGAACTGCCTAGTTAGGGGCAGCCTTTACCCCTGAAGGGCTCGGGTAGCGCCTATGGCTCAGCAAGTAGGGCACCGGTTCCATATACCAGAGGTGGTGGGTTCAAACCTGGCCCTGGCCAAAAACTGCAAAAAAAAAAAAAAAAGGGGGGGATCTGAAGGGCTCAAACCTGCAACCTCAAGGAACAAAACCTTGCCAACAACCTGCATGAGCTCAGAAGAGGACCTGGAGTCTCAGACAAGAACACAACTAGGGTGAACATTTTGCTCAGCCTTGATCACAGCCTTGTGAGACCCTCCCTCTAAGATCCCCCCTTGTGAGAATTAGTCCAGCTAAGTTGTGCCTGGACTCCCACCCACAGAAACTGCAGATAGATGTGAGCTACTTTGTGACAGTAAGTTTGTGATAATTTGTTCCACACAAAAGAAAATAATATACATTATGTTTCTGCTTAAAAACTTGAATCCTGTTTAAGGATGTGTATATGGGTAGGTGAGAGAGAGAGGAAGTATAATTAAAAACATGACCTCATTATTTTTGGATTGTAATTGAAAACATGGAGTATCTCATTCATTTAACAAGTATTTATTAAGCATTTACCTACTACGTGAAAGAAGGCGGAGGACTGGGAATTTAATTAGAATCAGAAACCAAATTGGAAACTTGTTACGGATATTACCAAAGAAAATTAAAGGGAAGATGTTTAATGTTAAAATAGTTAAAATATAAGGTCTTCTTAAACCACTCTTATCACAGTTTATAATTGTCAAGGATAAAGATTTCTTTGAGATAAAAGGCGAATAATAGTAATAGCGACCACGAAAACAGCATCTAAGTTATTAAGTGTTGAGTATGTGCCAAATAGTGTGCTAAGCACCTCTTTCTCATTCAGTCCTCATAATAACACTAAAGAGGGTTGCAAGTTGGAATGATTACTATTCTCATGTTGTAGGGAAATATACAGAAAACCAGAAAGGGCAAGTGATTTGCCCAGGAACTCACACAGCTGGTAGAAAGCAGAGCCAGAATTTTAATCCAGCTCTGCCTGGCAAATTCCATGCATACATTTGTTGAACATCTACCATGTGTAAGATCCCACACAAGATGGGGAATCAGAGAAGAATCAGATGTGGGATGTCACCTCTTGGGGCTCCCAGTCCAGTGAGAGAGAGAACCACACAAATAACGAATACACAACGGAATGAAATAAATGCCGTTCAACAGATGCCCCGAGTGCAGGCATGAAGGGGAGAGTAGAGTCACACATCAGGAACGGTCTCATGAAGCAGATGGGATCTGAGATGGGCCTTGGCTGGTGGATAGGACATGAGCAGTGACTGGGGACAGACAGGCCATCCTATGTAAAATAGGAATATGATGTTGAAAGTATTGAATCTGTGTATTACAAAATGCCTAGCACAAAGCAGAAGAGGGAAAGCAAGTCAGTTTTCATTTCATGAGCCAACCTGGACATGGCTACCTGGAGCTCTGGGTTAAGAGAGATTAGGAGGCTTTGCCATAATTAAGCATTGCTATCTGCTGAGATATAGGGATGCAAATATGGTATCACCTCTGCCAAATATTTGGTAACTGGAGTAGGGGCTTTAAAAATCCCTCTCCTTCCTTTTTCTCAAAGGTGCTTATTACTAAAAGTTATTAAGTTATAATTAAGTTGTTGTGAAGGCAGCCCTAATGCACACTACACTTCATGTGTAGAGGACCCAGCACAGCCCCTGTGATTGTGTCTAACATGTGGGCAGACTGTAAGGTAGGGTGGAAGTTGGAGAAGGCCAGCCATAAGAAGAACCAGAAAGTCTGAGATGACTTTGTGCAGATGGGGTATGAAGGACTGGAAAGTGGAGGGGGACCCCAAGAGGAGAGAACCACAAGTCCAAAGCCCCAGAGGCAGGCCCGCCTTTGATGGATAAGGGAGGCACCAGGAGACGGGCATCACCAAGGGCAGGATGGTCCCAGTGGAGTAGTAGGAGGTGACATTGGAGTAGCATGGCCACTTTGGAGAGTCTTAAAATCGGGCAGAGGTTTCGCTTTGACAGAGGAGACGTGAGGAGAGATGTGAGGAGAGTTCCTATATTAGCATAGGTGTCACCCATACACTGGGGGCTTAAGCAACAGAAATTTATTTTGTCATAATTTGGGAGGCTAAAAGTACAAGGTCAAGGTGCCATCAGGATCAGCGTGTGGTGGGGACTCTTCTTTCAGACAGCCACCTTTTTACTGCCCTCACCTGGCCTTTCTTCTATGTGTGCTCAGAACTCAAGAGATGTCTCTACTGTCTCTTTCTCATAAGGACACCAGTCCCATCAGGTTGGGGGCCCACCCTTATGACTACCTTCCTAAGGATTGGACTGTCTTCCAAGACAGTTGCATTGGGAGTTAGGACCTCAACATATGAGTTTTGGAGGAACACAATTCAGCCTGTAACAGTCAAATGGACTCTTCTTTACATTCTGGAAGAAACTGTACTTTTTTTTAATGGAAATACAACTCAAGCATGGCCTAGCTAAGCAGAACATAGTACAAACACAAACATGCAGGAATGTTAAAAAGATTTGGTCAAATTTGGTTGTCTCTGTGATACGTGTGTTTATTTGGTGAGAAATATTATAGAAATTAAATATGTATATAAATGATTTCTAAGACCAGGGGGCAATATACTTATGCTATAGGGAAGGAGATGGGAAGGCAAAAAATTATTTAAGGGGTAAAACAAAAATCAAGACCAGGCTAAGATATACCAAAATGGTAAGAGAGAGCTTTACCCTGAGCGATAAAACTATATGTAGTTTCTCCTACTTCTTTTGCACTTTTCAAGTTTGCTTTTCTGTAGTTTATTTTTTAGCTTTTTTTAAAATGTCAGATGTTAAAAAAAGATTTAGTAGCAAGACTTCATTCAGCTTTCCCAAATGTTGACACATAACTATAAAAATCAGGAAACCAACATTGGGATAATCCTGGTTTACAGATGACCATCCTCTTTGTGTATCTTCACATGGATGAGAGGAGAGTATCACCTTTAGTCTCTTTCTCTTCTTATCCCATCATAGGGGTCAGATCTCATGACCTTATCGAAATCTAATTACCCTCCAAAGGCCGCACCTCCTAAGACACGTACCATCCCAATGGGGAGTGGAGCTTCAACGTATGAATTTTAGGAGGATACAAAACATGAAGCCCACTTCAATTAATTCAAAATCTACTGTGAGAAATTGTCCTTTCTCCCATGTTTATTTCTTTATTCAGTTATTTGTATCATGGGTATGCATTTTATCTTCTAAACTATAACCCCATACTGTCATGTACTTGGTTGCTCAAATTGATCAGATTTGGCTTCTGTGTCCTTTCCATGCTCCATCATTTTTTTAGAGCACTTCTTAACTTTATAACATCACAATTTTGTCCCAATCCTGGAATTACCCATTACTCTAAAAACCACAGATGTCTTTCAGTGGAGGATGGTGTTAGAAACCAATGTCCAGGAATTATTTGTGTTCATTGCTACTAGAATGCCACTGCTTCTAGGCTTTCTTAGTACAGTTAGGAAAAATATGTATATGTGTGATACATATATATATAGTACACATATATATGTTAATAATAACACCTCCAGTCAGTTTCAGGGTTCATTTTAGCATTCCCTCTTTCCTTATTTGTAATGTTTTTCTCTTACAGTGAGAAATCTGGTTTCATGATCCACAATATACATATTTATTTACTTGCTCAATCCTAGTAGTTTGAAAATTACTAACCTGGAAAAAATAAATTTACTAACTTATAGCACAATATTTGGGTACTGTTCTTTTTTACCTGTAGCCTCAAAGTATATAGTCAAATTCTGCTTTCTTAAGTTATTTATGTTAGGTTTTTTTTCCTTTCCCAGTTTCATTTGGGAAACTGTCAGTATCCCACTTCAGGTTCCTCCACATCCTAGTTGGTTTCAAATATTTATTCTAAAAGTCAGGGTTCTTGTTTTTGTCCATTTTTGGTCTTAATTTTCAAATTTCTGTTTCACGGTAGTTTAACAAGTCCCCAAATGCTGGTTGGAGGCTGTTGAGGTCAGTTAGGAACGGTGTCTTACAGTTGGCTTCTGCCTGATGGCTATTTTTCAGTTATGTGAAATTTTTATCAACTGATGCATGTTGAGTTCTGTTGTGATTTTTATAACTACTCTATAAGGATTATTTTCCCCCTGTCCTCTTTAGAGGTCTTGGAGTGGTTTACCAGATCCTTAGTTCAATGGAGCCTTTTCTTGCAAATATAGCAAAGCCCAGGTCTTCAGTGAATTCTTTTTGGTGGTGGGAGAGCAGTTATATGCCCTCTGATTTGGGGGAGTTCTCTTTAGTCTTGTTCTCTTTAGGGCTCTTCAATGGTCCCTTTTTGCTTCTCACCCCCCTTCACCCTCCCAGCTTCCAAGGGGATGCCTATCTCTTGCTTACATCCTACAGAGACAACAGCATCTGCCCACATGCCATCTCCCAGTGTTGCCTCCTAAAATAGTGGAGAAGCAGCAACAAAAATAAAGCTGCACAGAAACCACACCCTCCGCATAACCTGAAGACAGAGCATGCCTAAACATGAAAATAACTATAAGTGAAAAAAGAAGAAAAACCCCAGTGAGTGATCTTGTCTGTCCCACCTCACCACAGCCTTTCCTGTGATTGACGGCAGATCTGGAAGCCGGGGGGCAGGAGGTGGGGGAATCTAGCTGCTAAAAGAGTGTTAAAATGCAAACCAATGTCCTGCTAGATCAGAGCGTGACACCAGAACATATCTGCTGGTGAAGGAAAAAGGCACAAAAGGAAGAGAGAGGGGAACCCTTGGCAGTTGGGTGCTCCCACAAAGCCAAAGAACCAAGAAAATCAGAAGTACCTTACTATAGATTCTGTGGCAAATGGAAGACTCTGTACATTTATGAGGGATTGATTTTTTCACTATTCAGTAATGAGACTACCTCCCCACCCTGCCCTCAATGTCCTTTTTCATCTCCCTCTTGCCCTTTCCCACCATCAAGCAACACCTGGACTTTTCCTGGGGAAGAGGGGAGACTGCAGAAGGTAGGGGGTGGAGGCAGGGTGGGGAGGAATCTCTGACTGGCTTTGAGTTCAAAAAGCTAGTTATTTGGATCTTTCTTAAGAGAATGGAATCAACTCATAATGAGAAAACATGATGAGTAAGAGCAAGATCCCCCCCCCAACAACATTCTCCACCACCTTCCCCACCCCAACCTCAACTCAAAACATATTTTTTTCCAGGATGGGAGGAGAGAGATAATCTGAGAGAAAATTATGAAAGCTGGGGCATCACTGAGGAAGGAATGCTGCACCCTCTTTCTTGATCCACTCTTAGGAATCCAGAAGGGTGTGGTCCTAAGATACCTGGGACCACCTCCTAGGTATAGTTGCCTCTGGACTAGAGGTAAGACCCCAGACAAGAAATAGTTGCGTGCATGTCTAGATGTGTGGTTTCAGAGCTTCCCCATACCCCAAAAAGTTCAGGGACATTGGACACTGGCTGCTGTACACAGAAGTCATGACAGAGCTGCCTTCTCTGAAGGGATTGAGCAGAGAAAGAAAGACGAAAACCATCACCCAGGCAAACTTCTTAAAGCCAGTGTTAGAGCAGTGGCTCAAACTCACAAGGACCAGAAGATTCCAGTGGGTGAATACCCAGCTGGACAACACCCCAGCAAGATGCCTCCTCTGCAGAAACCCTCAGGACTCAGACTGTCATCAAGAAGAAGGCGTGGAAAAATGACCATGGTGACATCTGTCCCTTCTGGCAATGAACTTGGGTCTGAACTGGGGAGATCCAGTGGCCCCTCTAACCTAAGCCTTCAGCATGTGGCTCTGGAGCACAAGTGTAAGGAGCCTAGGTAGAGATGGAGCAGGTGAAATGTGCTCCCTGTGAAAAGCAGCACTTGTTTGTGCAGCAGCATCTGAGCAGGAAAGGAGAGGACCAGAGAAGGGGGCCCCACAACTCCTGGGATCCTCAGCCTGATGAGCTGCTCTCAGGCGGGCTGTGATGACAATAGCCATGATTACAGCTCTTCCTCTCTGAGAAGAGCCCAATTGCCAGCCCCCTTTCCTTTTTGATTGCCCAGCAGTTAGATTGCTCATTTTGCAGGAGGAGGGACAAAGGACAAAGAGAAAAGCAGAGACGAATAGAGAAAGAGACTGAGGCAGAAGAACTCGGGGGCTGGAGGGTGGCTCTTACCTTTATAGCCAGGGGGTCCTCTGACTCTCCCAGCCTGACTGTGATAATGTGGACATATCACCCTGACCCTGGCAGGAGCTGGTCCTTGGCACTCCCTGGAACAGAGCAACCAGGACAGTTTGCTCCATGTAGTGTGCAGATCACACTATAATACCACTCATTGTTTACCTGCCTGCTTTTCTACTCCAAGAGCTATCTTTTTCTCCCTTTGTCTCTCCCTTTTGTGTAGGGCCCAGCTCCTGCTGGATGGACATGAAATAACACTTAACAAACACCCATCTGACCTCTAGGACATGTCACCTTCCTTACCACATCTGAACTTACTTGTTGAACAGCTTAATGTGACTACTACCAGGAAAAGTAACCAAACATGCCCTGGTCCAAAGAGACAACGCAGAAGGATAGGGAGAAAATAATTTCCAATGCAAGTGGCCCATTCCAGGAGAACTATGACAGTACAATCTCCATGACAGAACCTCAGTGATATTGCCCAAATGCTCGTGTCTCCCCAAAATTTATATGTCGAAATCCTAATCTCTAAGATAATGACATTAAGAGGTAGGAGAGGCCTGGTGGGGTGGCTCGGGCCTGTAATCTTAGCACTCTGGGAGGCCAAAGCAGGTGGATTTCTTGAGATCAGGAGTTTGAAACCAGCCTGAGAAGAGTGAGACCCCATCTCTAAAAATATCTAAGCATTGTGACAGGCGCCTGTAATCCCAGCTACTCAGGAGGCCGAGGCAAAGAGATCACTTGAGCCCAAGAGTGTGAGGTTACTGTAAGCTGTGATGCCACATTACTCTACAGAGAGTGACAAAGTGAGACTCTATCTCCAAAAAAAAAGAGATAGGACACTTTTGGTACCCTGAATTTCTTAGCCTCCAGAAATATAATAAATAAATTCCTGTCATCTAGAGCCAGTTTATGGTATTGTTACAGCATCCCAAATGGACTAAGGCATTCAGTGTCTAATAACCTTGCTTTCACTTCTCTCTCAAGGAATGACATCTCCTGAAAGAATGGTGATCTAGTGGCCCTAGCACAGTGGTTCTCAACCTTCCTAATACCATGACCCTTTAATACAGTTCCTCATGTTGAAAGATATAGCATGCAAATATTCACAGGTGACCTGGACTTACCCACCTGCCACTCCCCCCACCCCTCCAAATCCTTGACTACCCTCAGCTGTCCGTAGGGTGCTTTTCTTGACAAATGAACTCTCTATCACCCTCCCTCTTCAAGAGAAACTGACCATTTCCAACTTTATTCCCTGCACAAAGTAAGTGCTCAATACTTGTATGCCAAATAATGAAAGTGTTGTGCTAGCAGGCTTGGATCAATTAGTGATTGTAATTGAAGCTGAATGTAATTAATTATATAATTTGGGACTGTTCAAGTTTAATTCCACTAAAATTACATCATGGAAACAGGACCTGAGGAAGGATTACAAACGAAAGGAAAAGAGCTATGAGTAATGCTTCCGTACAGTAGACATACGTTTGAGTTGGGTCCCTTGCTGTCTTAGTTCAGGCTGCTATAACAAAAATACCATAGCCTGAATGGCCACAAACACTGCACGTTTATTTCTCACAGTTCTGGAGGCTGGGAAGTCCAACATCCTGGTACCCATAGATTTGATGTCCTGTGAGGGTCCACTTCCTGGCCTGTCAGCAACAGCCTTCTCATTGTATCTTCACATGGCTGGGAGAGAACCTCTCTCTTGTGTCTCTTCTAATAAGGGTACAAATTACATTCATGAGGGCTCCATTCTAATAACCTAATTACCTCTCAAAGACTTCACTCCAAATACCATTACACCGGGGAGTTGGGTTTCAACATATAAATTAGGGGAGGACACAAACATTCAGTCCATAACACTTGCCTACAATACAACATTCACATGGCTGCAATAACTACTGAGTTCTAATCCTGAATCCCATTTGGACACAGAGTCCAGAATCAAGAACTTCACTCTAGTACCTGGCTTATAAGGCAATGGGGATCACTCTCAACAGTGGACACTGCTTATTTGGAAACATTGATTTGCCTTGACTTATTCCTGCTGCCCTTTGCTTTCCATTCTTTGTGCCATCTGAATCTCTCCTTGACTCTCACAGACTCAGAGGATGCTAGAGCTAAAGAAAAAAAGAAAAAAAGGATGATCTTTGGGATGTGTAGAGACCAGTGGTTTTTACCAGACCTGACACATGCTTTTTACAACAATGTTTGGTAATGCTCCCTTCCTATCCTGAAATGAAATTAATAAAAACTATATCTACCTACATAATTGCGTAAGTTTTGGAAGTCAAACTGATAGAACCAGTGGGTTGCACTGCACATAAAAATGCAGCCTCTGTCGTGTTGTTGGTTAAATAGTTTCCCAAAATGGTAAATAGTTATTCCTGAAAAAACAAATCATCCCTTAATTTTCATGGTAATTGCATTCCCAGAAACTTCAATGGGTATTAAAACCATATCCAGAAAAAGTGCTTTGCCTTTACCTTTACATGAAAAACAGAGTTAGGTAATTGATTTGGTTCATTACAAACAAGTATATCCTGTAGAGCATTTGGAAATCACACAGGTCACAGGAAAATTCTTGTTGAGAGAGGCTGTGGTGCCCACAGGAAGACATGGGTTACCAAACCCATGTAGTGGTGCCCATACCAAGACATGGGTGACCAAAACCACTTGATGAGAGTATCAATCCCCCAGTCATTATCCCCACACATTTGCACAGTCCCTGGGGGAAGTACATCCTCCACTGAGAACCACTGATTTAACCCAATCTCCTTAATTTATAGGTGAGAAATCAGAGTGCAATGGGCAAGGGGGAAATTCACCCTAAGTGACCAGCTGGCCAGCACCCACAGTCTCAAGACTCCCACATGAGGACCCTTCCCAGCTCCATGCGTTAGCTTCCCAAACTAAACACTGTGGGTGTCAGCACTCCTTTGAGTCCAATGAAAATGACACACCCCAGAAAATCAAACTCCTAGCAAGAGAAAACACAGCTATACAGTGTCAGTGGAAAAGTCTTCTAAATAAGAGAATGTTACTGCAATGCCTTTAAATTAGTCTCCCCAAACAAGCCCAAAGTGTCTCTTCCTCATCCCAAGAAAGCTCGGACTTCCAGAGAAGTTAACCAGACTATTCCTCTACCTTCATTTTTGAAAGTCCTAAAATTATTCCAGGTCGAGGAAGGTGCCTAGTTGGAGAACAAAGCCAGCAACTGAGCATTACACGCCAGCACCGTTCAATCCGCAGCTGGTGACAGGTGTGCTGTGTTAAGAAGGATTCTGGGGTCAGATCCTAGCTCAACCCAAAAGGATACAGTGATCAATTTGTGTAGTCCACATTGGTCATACATAGGAAGGGTGTCAGCACCACACCAGATATTTGTCACATCTGTTTTATTACCCCAGATAAATCTGACCTTCTTTCCTGAGACAAAAGCTCATTCATTCACCCAATACCAATCTATTTCACTTCACTGGTTTCCATGTATAAAATTTGAGGCAAATGTCTCCTTCATGATAGTTGACACAGTTCAGTTGTGAGATAAATTTCTTTGCTACTTATGGTAGTACTAGGGCCTTTGGCTTAGAATCACATTCCCTGGTGCCCATTCAGGACACACGAGTTGAGCATAAGCGAGATGCTAGTCGTTGGTTATGGCAAGATTTAGCCAATGTGTTGCATACAAGATTCATCGTTTTTCAAGGTTCCTAACTCATAAAACATTATGCACAACACAAAACTCAACATTAATGCCCACAGTTGTTCCATCTGAAGTTAATGCACCTTTTAGTTAAGGGATCAAGATGGCACAGTGCATAACAATTGATTATAATTAATGCCTGGAATATGTATTGCTAGGACAGCTATATTTTAAGAAAAGTATCTTTTAAGCAAAATGGCTAAATATTGGTTATCATTACACTTAATGAAAGTAGCTAACCTAGAAAAAGACATCCATGAGACTACCAAATAATCATTCTCAAAAACTGCATGTTTAGTTTTTTTTTCTAGGGGGAGTTGGAGCTTTGTGTTTAGGCGTAGTTCGGCGATTGCGGCGGCGTGTGTGGTGGGTTTATCCAGGTGAATGTCGCTCTAGAACCCGAGGAGCAGGCCGAGGGCCCAGCGACGGCGCCTCTGCCGCATAGCGGAATCTCCAGGCGGTCATTAGCGCCCGGATCTCTGAAATGTGTACATTAGCTCCTTCGTTGGTTTCTGGCCGGAATGTCGGTGGCCGACGTCGGCTGGGCGCCTTCTCGCGGAGGGTAGGGGCCTGTGGGGCCGCCCGGACGTTGGCGGCCTGGCGGGAGACCTGGCGGGCGGGCCGGCCAGGACGCCGGCATCCGCGACGGCAGGTGTTCACGGAGCTGGGCTTCAGCGTAGGTGGCGCGCAGGTTCTTAGGTCTCATCGGCGCGGGGCGTGCTCGGGGCCTACTCGCTGTTCTGCAGGCCGCGCTCGGGAGCCGCGTTGTACGGTAGGCGCGGGTCTCCCTGGAGCTGCAGCCAGGGCTCCAGCTCGCGTGCAAAGCTCAGCAGACTTGCTCCGATGGTGAGAGCACGTCTGATACACCCTGCAGAGGCACAATCGCTGCCCCAGCAGACGTTATGGGTAGGAAGAACCAAGGACTGGGAGTACCGTGACTCAGGCAGGGGACAGGGGAACTGCGCGCTCTCTTCTGCCTGGGCTGCATGGCGTCCTAGAGCCGGGCTTGTGAAGTCAGCGCTGGCAAGTAGATGAGTTTTACGATTGTTACTTTGTCTCGCAATCTCCTTAATAGTTTCCATGTTGGCTGTGTGTTTTAGATACACTGGGTTAAATAAAATATGCTATTCAAATTAAAAAAAAAACTGCATGTTTAATAAATACGTACAAGAAATGCAAAATTCAGTCAAATGTCCTTCCATGAATTGGTTTTAAAGATCTTTAAAAGGTAAGAAAAAAGACAAAAACTAATAGAAAGGCCAGATGGATTTGAAAACATTCAAGAATATTAAACTTTGGGTGGCGCCTGTTGCTCATTGAGTAGGGCACCGGCCCCCTATACCGCAGGTGGCAGGTTCAAATCCGGCCTTGGCAAAACTACAAAAAAAAAAAAAAAATAGCCAGGCGCTATGGCGGGCGCCTGTAGTCCCGGTACTTGGGAGGCTGAGGCAAGAGAATCGCCTTAGCCCTGGAGTTGGAGGTTGCTGTGAGCTGTGATGCCACAGCACTCAACCAAGGGTGATAAAGTGAGACTCTGTCTCTACGAAAAAAAAAAAAAAAGAATATTAAACTTTAGGTAAACTGGTCTTGACCTAAAGGAGAGTTGATCCTTAGGTTTTTGGTACTGCATCTGCAGGCAAGTTAGCTTTAGATGAATCAAACAAGAGGCAGTTTGGTGGGGCTGGGAGGGGTAAGGGACCCCAGATAGGAGGCCAGATCTGAATCAGGTGGTGGGCACAGAGCCACAGGAGGTAGAGGCTGGGTGGGATGGTGACACGATGAAAGCTGACTTCTGGCATTTGGACCTAAAGGTGCCTGCTGGTGGCATCATCTCCTGAGACAGTGAATGTATACTGCCTGGTCAAAAATAAATTCTGGGAAATAATGGCCTCAAAGAGAAATATAAAGATGGGCTCATCAAGTCTTGCTTCCATGTAAGGCCACTGGCTGGTACTGCTCGCTGGTCCCCAACAGTTGTGTAAATCCCTTTTCTCCTCCAAGACCCCAGGATTGCTGCTCACCACTGCTCCCACCAGCAGAGCCAGCCCCTTTTATCAAAGACTGTAGTTCCTTCAAGGGAGGAATCATGCCTGATTCACCTTGCCTCTCCACTCCCTTCCAAAGTACATGGGCACTTTGGGAATGCACGCACAGACCAAGGCATATGCAAATGGCCATACACAAGACTTACCATTGCCTCCGCGGTCATGGTGTAAAAAGGCGTGCAAGAGACAAGGAACAAATGAGCCTTGCTCTCCATGGATGGGGCAGGGTAGGTAGATAACGATTGAGTGTACAAGGCGGGAGTGGAGAGAAATGTCTGGAGAACTAGCAGGAGGCAGTCAGTGAGGGCAGAGTAGTTTCAGAGGTCCCCGGCAGAAGGCAGGACTTGGGAGCCAGGTCCTCAGTGTAGAAAACAGAGAGCAAGCCATGGGTGTGGGTGAGCCTGGTGTCTGTAAACCATCAAGATCAGCCTGTTCAGGAGTCTGTAAACACCCCCACTTACAGAGGTGACGACACGAGCTCTCGTTTTATTCAGACTGACATGTGAGATTCGGAAGAACGGAATGGAGAAGGTTACACAATCTCAGGTCCAACCCCGGTCCCAGGAACTGGCCAGCCTAGTTCGCAGGCAGGTAAGGAACACCCATATGAGACTATTTTTCTCTTAAATGCTTCCAGGCATGTCTGTATCAAACTGTGATTAAGGGAACAGCTCCTGCCAACTCTCTAGGGGTAACCTGTGTGGACAACAACTAGCAGAATCAATAAGAGAAATTAAGCCTTTTCAGCTAGAAAGCCAATTCTAAGAACCCCATGGGTCATTAGAACATAGACATTACTATTAGAAAAATATATCCACACAACTGGCATCCAGCCAGAATCACATGGGCCTCTTTTTGACAAGAAAATGGAATATCAAGTAACTACTCAGTACCCCTTTCTCTCATAATCTCAACAGCAGCTGAAAGAACTTATTTGCAAGTAGATGTCTTTATCTTCCCTGTAGACACAAAAGGATTCTCTAAATTTCTCACATCTTCCAAAAGTGGATCTAGAACCCTTAAAAATAATGGCTGTAATGATTAGGCTTTTCCATTTAAAACCAGAGAACCACTGTAAAGGTAACCTACACACACACACACAAAAATGGAGTGGGAGCAAATTGTGTATGTATCAGCTCATATTATTGAAAAATATATGACCCCTGGATCTAGCCATTCCTGTGTGTAGGCTTTACATTTGTCCACTCCATTTCCTATTCCCTGTAAATGTTTCCTAACATGGCCAAAGGACTTTACAGATGACATTAAACTAAGATCTTGTGGTTGGGAGATTTTCCTGGCTTATCCGGGTGGGCCCAGTGTAATCTTCAGGGTGTTTAAAAGGGAAAAGCAAGAAGGTCAGAGTCAAAGAAGATGTGACAGAGGAAGCAGTGGTTGGAGTGATGCAGCCACAAGCCAAGGGACACAGGCAGCCTCTAAAAACTAGAAAAGGCAAGGAAACAAATTCTAATCTACAGCTTCCAGACAGAAAGCTGCTTGGATGATGCCTTTATTTCTGGACTTCTGACCTCCAGAACTGTATGAGGTCTGACAAGTTCGTGAACTCATCCTAGAAGAAGGACCACATACCTCACTGCTGAGCATCACTACAGTCAGCTTCGATGTCTCCCCTTCAGAAGCTATGAACCAATGCCAATGCCTAGTCCATCCTTTAAAACAATTTTGGCACTTTTTTTCTGGAATGGCCATCAGAGCTGTCATCATATTACCCTTGATGTCCTGAATGTCATCAAAATGTCTTCCTTTCAATATTTCCTTTATCTTTAGGTAAAGGAAAAAGTTACCGGGGCCAGATGAGGTGAATAGGGAGGGTGTTCTAACACAGTTATTTGTTTACTGCCTAAAACCCCCTTTATAGACACTGTCAATGAGCTGATGCAGTCAGGATGCAAAGACATGAGTTGGTGGCAAAAAGTTTTCATCCAACTTTTTCACACAGACTTCTCAGCACTTCCAAATAGTAAACTTGTTAACTATTGTCCAATTGGTACAGATTCTTAATGAACAATCCCTCTGATATTAAAAAAAAAATTAGCAACGTTGTTTTGATGCTTGATTTGGACTGACGGAACGTTTTTGGTCATGGATAATTGGCTGACTTCCATTGTGCACTTTGATGCCTTGTTTCAAGGTCATATATATATATATATATATATATATATTTGTTTTTTTTTTTTTTTAAGAATGTCAATCCACCTTTATTGGAGGAAACCCAGTACTGATTTAAAGAAGGCATGCCTTGCCCCACCCTGGTGCCTAGTGGGCTCAGATGATCATCTCCAGTTGCCGGGTGTACTCGATGACCTGTTTGGCCAGTTCTGTAGAGGGAATAGCGGTGTCTTCTGGTTTCTGCTGCTGGCTGGCAAAACTGTAGTAGTTGTGGGGGCCAAGGACCCACCCTCGCTTCTTGGCATAGTCTGTCATCTTTTTGGGTGTGTTGAAGAAGAGGATCCGGGTTGCCTCAGTGAAAAGGATTTTGTCATAGGCCTTCTCGATGCATCCAGCAATCTCATCCCTGATAGTGTCAAGCAGGATGTCAACGAAGAAAGTGTAACTCTCAGCAGGGATGTTCCCCTTGGCCAGGAACACCTTGTTGTAGCTGCCCTCCATCAGGTATTGCTCGAGGAGCACAGGGTGCTTGATGTAAACATTGGTCTGGATGTCCTTGGCGGGCAGCCGCTCCAATTCTGTGTGAAACTCAGCCACCCGGTTCTGGGACAACAGGAAGAGAAGGTTGAGGCCCAAGAGTTGGTGCATATAGGCTGACTCAGGGAGCTGATCCTTGTAATCAAAGTAGTAGCATTTGAGCTGCGCCATGTAGTGCTCGAAGGAGGGGATGTCCTTTCGCAGGATGCTCCACTGGGCCCCGATCTCCAGTATGTCACAGGCCAAAATGAGCTGCTGTTTGGTCAGCTTGGTCCCTGTGGTTGGAAGGAAGTTGAGATCCAGCAGAACTAGCTTGAGGCACCCCAACTCTTCCCCGCACTTGCTAAGGTTGGGGCTTTTACAGTTCCACTCGCCCTTCAGTTGTTCGTACATGCCAGCTGCGGCCTGCAGGACAGTGTCAGGGGTCGCGGCAAGCCCTGAGCTTGAGACGCCTGCCTCCCCATTCACAGCTGCGGCCACCATCTTCCGTGATGCGGCAAACCTCCTGCCTGATTTCTCAAGGTCATATTGATAACCGATGTTGTACCACCAATGATAACACAGACCAAAACATTCTTGCCTCTCAAAAGGCAAACCTCAATTCTCCTTTGCTTTTGTTCATCGGTGAACTCCTTCAGGACCATTCTTGCACACACCTTTCTCATGCCAAGATTTTCAGTGAAGGTTTTCCTAACTACTTTTATACTGTTGGTGGGATTGCAAACTAATACAGCCTCTTTGGAAAGAAGTATGGAGAAACCTTAAAGAACTCCAATTAGACCTCCCATTTGATCCCACAATCCCATTACTAGGCAACTACCTAGAAGAAAAAAAGAATCATGTCATAAGGACATTTACATTAGATTTTTTATCACTGCTCAACTTATAATCACTAAGATGTAGAAACAACTCAAGTGCCCAATTAATCCAATTAATTAGTAGATTAATAAACTGTGGTATATGCATCCCATGTAATACTACCCAGTCATAAAAAAAATGGAGACTTTACATCTTTTGTATTAACCTGAATGGAGTTGAAACACATTCTTCTTAGTTAAGTATCACAAGAATGGAAAAGAAAGTATCTAATGTACTCAACACTAATATGAAGCCAGTTGACAAACCAATACATACCCATACAAGAGAAAAACTCAATTTAATTCAAGTTGGGGGGAGGAAGGAGGGAGATTAGTGTGCTCCCATCTAATAGGCATAATTTAAGGGTATACTGCATACCTCCTGGGTGCAGGACACAACTACCAAAGGACCTTAGCTAATAATTCAAACATTATAACCTAGTCATTTGTACCCTCATATTTCTGTCCTTCTGTATTTCCCTGCTGTATGCTTTGGCTATCCTTCACTAAAGTCTGATGAAAGCAAAGAATTCAGCTAGGTAGGCCTCATGCCTGCAATTTTGCACTTTGGGAGGCTGAGGCTGGAGCATCGCTTGAGGTCTGGCATTTGAGACCAGCCTGAGCGAAAGAGAGAGACCCTGCCTCGAAAAATAGAAAAACTAGCCAGGCACTGTGGCCAGCACCTGTAATCCCAGCTACTGAGCAGACTGAGGCAGGAGGATTCACTTGAGCCCAGGAGTTTGAGGTTGCCATGAGCTATGACACCATAGCACTCTACCCAGGGTGTCATGAGACTCTGTCTCCAAAAAAAAAGGTAAAGAATTCTGACAAAGTCTTTAGTCCTTCAACATTCTACTGTCTTCCAATTCTTCGTGGTTGAGTGTGATCCGCCTCAGAGCAGCATCCTCCAGGAATCTTGTAAAAACAATTCCAGGCCCCACCTTGGATCTCCTGAATCAGAATGTGCATGTTAACAGAATCTGCATGGATTACTTTGCACACTGATGTTCATGAAGCACTGGTCCATCTCCTCCGATGGTCTGAAAGTTTGTAGACCTCCAAAATTCACATGTGGGAAGCCCAACCCTCAAAATGATGGGCCAATAACATTTGGACACTGTCAGTGGTTTGATTTAGATGACAGATGAAAACTTAATCTCTGGGCATCTTGGATGACCACAACTTTGAGAACGTTTCCTCAAAGGAAAGAAAAAGGCACCAGTTATCTCTATGCCTGGCTGGCAGAGGGAGATCCCACCAAATGATTTATAAATTCATAGCCTACTACCACCAAAGGCAAGTTGAGATGGTTTCCTACAAACTTTTTTTTTTTTTTTTTCAGATTTCTAATGAGTACAACATCTAACTTCAAGCACAGCCCTATAGTTCCTGCATGGTGCATATTTCTTTTCATAAGTTGATTGTGTTGATTTCTGAGCTTAATAGAGTCATAGCTACTGAATTAAACTATTAAACTAATCCAAGGTTTAAAAAAAAAAGTTTAGTCCACTTGTATACTGCTGTTTTCTTCATGGTATTATCCCCATAAAAATTCCACTCTTGCCAGACGTAACAAGAAAGTTAATGTTTGTTCATTGTTCTAATTCAAGCTCCAACATTCTTGCAACAGCATGCAAAAAACACACATCAGGGGCAGCTCCTGTGGCTCAGCGAGTAGGGCGCCGGCCCCATGTACTGAAGGTGGCAGGTTCAAGCCCGGCCTCGGGCCAAACTGCAAAACAAAAAAATAGCCGGGCGCTGTGGCGGGCGCCTGTAGTCCCAGCTACTAGGGAGGCTGAGGCAGGAGAATCGCTTGAGCCCAAGAGCTGGAGGTTGCTGTGAGCAGTGTGACGCCACGGCACTCTACCCAGGGCGATAAAGTGAGAGACTCTGTCTCTACAAAAAAAAAAAAAAAACACACATCAACAATAATGAACACCAGTCAGCAGACACACAACAATAGTGAACACCAGTCAGCAGACACTGCCACATGTTGACACAAACACAACTGAGAGACACTGATATACCCAGGTTATGAAAACTTACCGAGTTATTTGTACAGTGTCAGTTTAAGTGCACTGTGGCAAGTTTGCAAACTTAATTTTCAGACCTCATAAAATAACAAATTTGCATTGTTTTAAGCCAGTCATTAAGTTTGTTGTAATACAGTATAGCAGTAATAACAAACTAACACAGGTCTCCCTGACCATCACCTCCAAGTCTTAGGTGTAGGGAGCATGTGATTAAAGAACATTCAGAAGTCTCCCAAGCTCTAGAAGTACCTCATTCACATTCATTTCTTCAACAGATGTTTATCACATGTCTACTCTTGTAAATAGACCACGTTCATGGCCACACTCATGGTGGGGGTGGGAAGGCAGGGGACAAGTCTCAGGCTCCTCCTATCCTTCTGGTGGGCTCCCCTAGTCTGCTGAATTTTGTGTGTAATAGAGTCTTGGGTTCACTTCTGATGCTGACCCTAATAGCTTTCAAGCCCTGCCCCCTTCACCTTTCCCTTTTGCCCCAGGTCTGGACCAGCCCATAAGGAAGCACAAGGGTTCCTTCCTCAGCACTGGTAGGGGAGTTCAAGACATGCAAATCCTGGCCACACGTGGGAACCCTCACCCTTGGTCCACCCCCAACCATGGTAAAAACCAGAGCTACTCCACATACCTTTTGCTCAGCTTTAACTCCAGACCAAACCTGAGCTCTTCCCCTTGGAGAAGTCTTTCACTTTTTATATGTAATAAAATTCATTTCACATCCATCAGCACCTGTGTGGCATTAGTTCCAGTATCCACAAATTCTGGGAGGGGGACTGCCCAGTATTGGTGACAGCCTCTGTGAACAGTTATGTGTAGATAGTCATGTGCATATGCTTACCTTTGGCAAAGGAAGAAGAAAGGAACCAAGAGACAAAAAAGGTGGCTTCCCACCAACTACACAGCTAAGCTGTGCCTTCTGACAACTTTAAGAGGACAGAAAAGAGCTAGACCCTCTGAATGTGTCCCCAACTTGCCAGCATGGGGACCCTGGGTGGGCTTTGTATCCTATCCAGTGTTAGCCCTGGAGAGAAGAAAGTTTCTGCTGCAAACAATCTACCCCTCCAGGCTTCCACGTCCATTGTTACTCACCTCAAAAGGGCTACCAACCACTTCCCTCATTCCTGACTGGGGTGTCCTAGGCTTGATGCCACTGGCCACCAGCCCAGTGACATTCTGACATGCCCTTGCTGGGGCCCAGAGAGTAGCTTCCAGGTCAGGTTGGTACAGAAGGCTCCAGGACCACCACTCAGGGGTGACCAACCAGAGAGCTTGTTGCCACTGCTGACTACCATTTTCTAGAACAGCAAATACACATGGAAATCAAATAATCTCTAGTGCTAGACCTTTTTTGAGGATTGAACATTCATGTTTCTGATGTTATGTCCATTTGTATTACCTTTCTGGGTCTGCTTAAACAGTTGAGTTGTGGTAAATGTCTGCATTGCTATAGTTTGGGTATTTGTCCCCTCCAAGTCCCATGTTGAAGTTTGATCCTTACTACAAAAGATGGGGACTATTGAGAGATATTCAGGCCATGGAGGCAGGTCCGTCATGAATACATTAATGCCCTGGTTGAGGTCAGTGAGTTCACACTTTATTACAGTAGAACCATGATAGCTGACAACCTCTCCATATTGACACCTTAAGTTGACCTAATTTTCATAGACAGACATGCACCACATGTACTCAATGGAAGTTTCTTATGTCGATCACCTCTGTATGTAGACCAATTTGTTACAGTCCCTTGAGTGGTCAGTTTACAGAGGTTCTACTATAGTTCCTAAGAGCTGGTTGTTAAAAAGAGCACCTCCTTCCCCTCTGCACTCACTAGCATCCCTTCACCTTTAGCTCACCATGAGCAGAAGCTGAGACCCTCCATCAGATGCAGATGTTGGTGCCATGCTTCTTATACAGCCTGCAGAACTGTGAGCCTCTTTTCTTCACAATTTACCAGGTCTCAGGTATTCCTTTATAGCCATGGTTCTCAACCTATGGGTCATGACCCCTTTGAGGGTTGAATGAACCTTTCACAGGGGTTGCCTAAATATACCCTGCATATCAGATATTTATGTTACAATTTATAACAGTACCAAAATTACAGTTACGAAGTAGCAATGAAAATTGTTTTATACTTGGGGGTCACCACAACATGAGGAACTATATTAAAGGGTCACGACATTAGGAAGGTTGAGAACCACTGCTTTATAGAAACACAAAAACAAACTAATACATATCTAGTCTTTAGTTTATTGAGAGCCCTTTAATTTGGAAGTAGCCAGGACTCTCTTAATCTCAGAGGCTCTGCCTAATGAGAAGTTCTTCTCTGCTGGAGAACTTCCTAAGCTTCCTTCTCTGGAAGACACCAGGAAGATGTGTGAGCCTTAATCAGGGGCCACACCCTGTCTGGGAGCTTTAAAGAACAAAAACAGAAGTCATAGGCCAGGCACAGGGGTTCTCACCTATAATCCCAGCACTTTGGAAGGCCAAGATGGGTGGATTGCTTGAGCTCAGAAGTTCAAAATCAGCCTGAGCAAGAGCAAGACCCTGTCTCTACTAAAAAATAGAAAAACTAGCCAAGCATCATGGGAGGTACCTGTAGTCCCAGCTACTCAGCAGGCTGGAGCTAGAGAATAGCCTGAGCCCAAGAGTTTGAGGTTGCTGTGAGCTATGATGCCGTAGCACTCTACTAAGGACAACAGAATAAGATTATGTATTTTTAAAAAGCCATGAGGATATCGTGTTCTTCAAGTAGGAAGTGACAGGAGGGCTACCTCTGTTATGTTCTTTCCCAAACCCCCAATCTACATGAGAAAACACCAGACGAACCAACACTGAGACATTCTATAAACTACCTGACCACTACTCTTCAAAAGTGTCAAGGTCATGAAAGAAAAAGTCAGAAGCTGGAGCCCTCTGCACCAGCCTGACCTGGCAATCACACACTGGTGCCCAACAAGGGCACCCCAGTCTCACCTGGGCTGGTGGCCAGCTGGGAGATGATGCAAGTAGTTGGTGGCCCTCTGTAGATGTCACAGACCAGAGGAAAGTAAGGGGATATGGCAACTAAGTGCAAGGTGGCAACCTGTATGGGATCCTGGGACACAGGATATTAGAGAGAACACTGGTGAAAACAAATTAACACCTGGAGTTTGGCTAATAGTGGTATTCTAATGTTAATTTCATATTAATCAAGGTACCATGGTTATGTAAGATGTTAACATTGGGAAAAGTAGCTGAAAAGTTTGCAGGAACCCACTATACTATTTTTGCCACTCTCCTGTAAATCTAAAGTTATTTCAAAATAAAAAGTTAAAACATAATCAAAAGAATGCCATGGCCTGTGGGACCACACCTGGATGGCAAGGTTGCAGGGCAGTGGTTCTGCAGATGTGATTCCAGGATCAGCACCTTCAGCATCCCCCAGAAGCTTGTTAGAAATGCAAAACTTCAGGCCTCACCTCACAGTCACTGAGTCAGAACCTGTCTTTTAACAAGATCTCAGGCTATTCATTTTAACGTGAAAGTTTAAGTTTATTCTGCTCTAGAATGAACATGCAGGGCAACAGGTCAAGGAAATAGGAGTAGCAATGGCAGGGGGTCAGGCAGGCTTAAGACTCATCATTTCACCAGTCTTTTTTTTTTTTGAGACAGAGCCTCAAGCTGTTGCCCTGGGTAGAGTGCTGTGGCATCACAGCTCACAGCAACCTCCAACTCCTGGGCTCAAGTGATTCTCCTGCCTCTGCCTCCCAACTACAGGCACCCACCACAACGCCCAGCTACTATTTTTTGGTTGCAGCCCTTACCTCTGACACATAGCAGGAAAGAGAAAAGGAAGAAACACCAGGAACTCTGCAATGAGCAAGCCAAAGGCAGAACTGGGAAACAGTCTTTCTTTGCCCCCGCAATGCCGGCCAGGAGCAGGGCGACCTGACTAGGAGGGGAGCCTACCAACAGCAGGGCCAAAGCAACTTCCAGAGAAGCCAAGTAACCCAGGCCAGGATGCACTGACCGCAGGAAAAAGGACATCACAGCTACAGCCCAGGGCTTATCATTTACTCTTCTGAGGGCTGATTCCATCCTTCCCTTAGGAAAGGAGAGAGCGCCCAGTCTGTGCAGATTTATAATAAGGAATGGGAAGAGAGAAGGAAGTGGGAAGGGAGGGAGGGAGGAGAGAGCGGGACAAAAAGGAAGGGAAAAAAGGAAGGAGAGGAGGAGGAAAGGAAGTAAGAGTAGAGGCTTTTTGAGCAAATCGCTCTTTAACCAATTTTTTTGGCTGTGATTAAAATCTTTTGCAGACTTCAGACTTGTGGGGTGCAGGGTCTCCTGCAGCTCTGCTTTGCCCACTTACCAGTAGCATTGGCATCTGGTCACCTGGCAGTCAAGGCCTCTTGTTAAATATGGGCCCTCCTGATCCAGCCCAGCATACACAATGCTCCAACAGGCCAGGCTGCCAGGAATATGCCACCCTCTGTAGCTCTGTTCATCATCCGTCAAGATCTTGCCCAATCACCAGCTTCCAGCTTAGTTCCTAGCTCCTCATGGCTGCACCTTCCTTGGCCACTCAAGGCCCAAGTCTGCATGGCTCCCTTTAAGACTCTTCTCACACATGCCTGTGCTGAGGGTCATTCCAAACCGCCCCCCCCAAGTCTCGCTCCCCAGGATTCACTGGATGCCTCTTGGAGCCCCTTTTGTTTTTCTGAAATGTCGTTAGACACTCATGTTTTTGGAGCCTTGCCACAACAGCAAGAAGACTCTGGATAGCCTGTAATGCTGAAACAGAACCCCTCTGATTTTGAGAGTGAACTAGGAACGCTGCAGGAACCAATCCGACAGATAAGGCAGAGCTTCCTGGGGGGGGGGGGGAGGTAAAAATGTTTGTCAAAAACAGATTTCAACACCCCTGAAAATAACAGAGCAGCTGTGATTCTAAAGAGGCGTGTGTGTATACCGAGCACACTGTTATGAGCCACCAACTCAGAATTCTTCTTCCTCCCATGTTGCCTAAATCAAAAAAGACAACACCTAAATTAAACAAGAAGTATCCAGGTGTTAGAAGAGAAAATACTGTTTAAGCTAGCAGTGCCCTCCTGATGGGCACTCACTGTGGGGGTACCGGGGAGTCACAAGATTTTTATCTGCAAGCTCCATCCAAACCCAAATCAATGGCCAATTCTCACAGCTAGCTCCACAGGAAAGAAAAGGAAGTGGGATGAAGGCCCCACATAGAAGCTTGTCTGCGCTGTCTCTGAAGCACACAAGGAGACTCAGGACAGATGTTGTCTTATGGACTCAGACTATAGACACAATTTCACCCCGGCAAGCAGAAGGGCCAGACCAGCAGCTGGTCAGTAAATGTGCACCTCACCTCAAGTACAGGATAAGAACACACCACAGAGGCTGCAAAATAATAATTAGTCTTGTCTTTTTCCTCATTCCTCTTTAGAGTTTCCTAAGAAATAGGAGTGTCTTTGTTACTTATGGAGTGCCCCTGGATCGAGGACTCTGGATGGGGAGACAGCAGCCCCGCCTCCTCTGCAGAGGGTTGAAGGGCTGGAGAGTGAGTTCATTCCTGGGGCCCCTGAGTCAGTCAAGCACATGTAATGGTGACCAAAGCTTAGTGAACACACCGATGCACGGACCAACGTGATGCTCCTTGATTCCACAGAAGACACGGAGGCTCTGCATGTGGGACCCTCCCAGGCTCCCTCTGCATGTCTCCTGAGTTTGGCTGGTTCTGAGTTGTATCCTCTATAAGAAAACTATAATCACAAGGATAGTGCTTTCCTGAGTTCTTGGAATCATTCGAGCAAATTATCAAACATGAGGGGGTTATGGGAATCACTGAATTTGTAGGCAGTTGGTCAGAAGTACAGATGGTCTAGGGACCCCCAAGCCTGCAGCATGTATGTGAAGTGAGGACAGTATGATGGGGAACTGTGCCCTTAAGCCTATAGAGTCTGTGCTAACTCCAGGAGGTGCAGATTGTAGTAGTCCAGGTCCTGCTTTTTTCAGGACTTTTCGTTTCCTTTATCCATCTGCTCCTTCCCCCCACTCCACCTCACATGGAAATATAATTTCCTCTGAAACTGGCGCAGTTGAGACCCAATTCAGGCACATAAGACAATCCAAGGTTCAGCTGTAATCTAGCTGTACAGCACCGTGGAGTAAAAAACAAAACATAGGACACCACTTAGCAGCTGTGTGACTTAGCAAAGTATGAAGCCTCTCTAAGCCCCAAATCACCTCTTTAAAATAAGGCTAATGACCACCCCCCACAGAGCTGAAAGGACAATTCAATGATATAACATTATCTACAGACCCTGAAGACCTCTCACATGTGCAAGGTACCAAATAAATATCCACTGACTCTCCTATTCTCAAATTGCCCTACACTCCCAATTCTTGCCTCTCTGCTCTTCCTGGATATCTGTTCTGGGTGCTGGGCCCACAGGCAATATGCTGATGTTTTCGATCCCAAGGCAGCAGGTAGCCAACCTTTACATCAAAAATGAAAAGCAAGTAACCATTACTTTGAATGAAAGGACATTTATATTTACTTCAGTGGCTATAAAAGACACCATAAAATATAATATGCAGCATGCACCCTCATGATTAACAACAGATATTTCAAATTACTCTCAGGTCCCTGGATGCATCTAATTGGTCACTAAGAACAGTTAATTCTTTTAGGAAATAAAAGGATTGTGAATTGTCTTTGGTCACTAAAAAAACCTGTTTGTTGTCTTAAGAATAAAGAGAACAGAAAATGAGGCTCAAACTTGGGTTTTCCTGCCCTTATGAATGGGGTAATGTAAGATCAGAGAGATTCAAATACAATGATTGTTTGTAAGCATAGGTGCTCAGTGAAATGCAGATCTAGGATCTCGGGGGCCTAAAGACCACCCAAAGGACTTAGAGCAGGAATCTGGGGGTGTCTCAGAAAGAGAAGTCAATGACCAGGCTGAGGAGAAAAGGTATTGTTGGCAATAGGCAATGGAATGAAAACAGATAGGTGACACAGGGTTTGGAGTGGCCACCTAGCCACAGTGACCAAGGTGTCAGCAACAAAACTAACGCCTCTGAAGGATGGGGGGATCCAGCGGAATCCCAGGCCTGAAACTGAGGTCCGTGAATAAGAACCAAGTAAGTCAGGATAAATCAGAAAATAATTCATAGAACAAAGTGCCCTGGGTCACAGGAAAGAAGGTGAGAACCCAAGAAAATCAAAGCCCAAGGATTTGGCTGAGACACTGAGTTCCTGGCCTTAGGCTTCTCAGCTCTTCCAACCAAGGTCTCAGAGTCTTGGAAAGTGAAAGAAACCTCCGAGAAGTAGGAAGTGGCCCTACAGGTTGAAAGGATTATAGAGACAAAATGCCAAGCAAAAGATCACATTGGCACTTGTCATTCAGATCCGCTCTTATCTAGTGGACAGTGTGGACTCACTCGCAATCTCAAATAAAACTCCCACCAACCAGTCCCTGAACTCATCCTCTCCAGATCTCCCTGGGAAGCCCCAAGGAAGCAGCAACCAAGAGGAACCCAGGGCCCTTAGCAAGGACCAGGGCATACTCAAAGAAGGTACGTTGGGGGACAGCTGGGGACGGGGAGGCAGTGAGCTAGGACGAAAACTCGAAGTATTTTTTATTGAAACACAGTACATAAAACACCAAAGAAATCACTGTCACAGCAGTGAATTCATGGCTGCAAGAGAGTCTGCCCTCAAGAGGCCAAGCCACCTCACCAGGGTATGACACTTCTGGGGACTGATACAGCAAAGAGAGGGAACTGTTCTCTGGCAAGTTCAGAGACCATGCTCACCTCCAACAAAATCAAATGTCCTACACATTCAATGCACCTTCAGTGGCACGTGTGGTCCATCCTGACAATAGAAAAGGTTGATGGAAGTGGGGTGAGGACGACCCAATGGCACATTCCAGGAGTAGAAAGGTAGGCTGCTGAGTCTTTCCCTTGCAGAAGACGAGAAAGCCATTCCACAGTTCAGCCTGGGGCCCTGAGACACGGCCGCAGTGGGGAGTGGAATTCCAGAGGTGGAGCATCGCAGCACCCTGGACAATGACCCTAGGGCTGCAGGCCACCACACAGCAAAAACAGGGACTGAGGAGCGAAAAGACACTGGGAAGGGACAAAGGACAGCAAATACACTCAGTGTGGAGCAGGAAACAGCCAGCAGAGCAGGGCCACGGCCCAGCTGGGAAGCCTCAATCCCTTCACACGCAGCACCAGCTCATGAAGGTTGATCTGCCACAAGCTGAAGGCCTCGCTGAAAGAGATCTGTGTCCTTCTTAAGAATGAACAGGTATTCTTCTTCCTGTGCCTGCAGGAAGGGAAAGAAGAAAGAAGAGACAAGAGACAAAAAGGCAAAAAAACACTTGCTCAGAACCATTCATAAAAATAGAGGATAGTGGCTTTGGCCAACTCACCAGCTCCCTGCCCCTGGAGACTGCTCTTGGTTACATGATCACACCATTGCCCAATCAGGGATCACAAGAATTCAAATATCTGAAAACAGTTTTTCAAATAAGTGGGATAATCAAGAGAAGCTGTTTTATAGGGCATCAAAGGCTTGATAGACCCATGTTTCCTTTGCCAAAAGTATAGTAAATATATGCCAATCCAGAATCTCCCAAACTCAGATATAATCAAAGCCTTTCCAAACTTTCTGAGGGTAAGAATCACTCAAAAACCTGGTCAGGTGGTCCTGGGAGGCTAAGGCCATGATGGATTCATGCCAGCTCAATCCTTTCTACACCAACCAAAGAACATGATGAAAATTAGTGTTTATGATGAGGACCTATTCCACACTTCATTTCTTAAACTCTCAAAGAAAGAATAAATCACAGTAGGCCCTTTTGGCATATAGTATATTTTGCTGCAAACTAATTCGATATTTGATAGTGTGTACATGATACATGTGTTCATTTCCCTTCACCAGACAGTTGCCCAGGATGACCCAGTCGCTGCCTAGGATGGACAGGCTGGGCACTGACCACAATCTAGGCCTCCGCTCAGGGTGAGGACATTCAGCTGGAGCACAGCCCTTCTGAAGTATTTGCCACATTCAGTTCAAGGTCCCAGAACTTCATTTCCTGGAACTGTCTCCCCCTGAGGAAGCACACTTCCCTTCCTCATTAATACCCCAAAGGCACTGGAGTACCTAAGAGGATCTCAGACCCTGAGAGCCTGCTGGCCACACTTCCCTGAATCACAGTTACACCTACAGGAGAAAGAACACTGATGGGGCTGCCTGGTGCCCTAGGGGGCCAAGACCTGGGACTGGTTAGAGGTGAGATAGGCACCAGGCCCTCCTGACTCCAAGCCTAGGAGACACTTGCATGGGGCTGAAACATCTCAAACTTTACTGAGGGTAAGACTGCCTAGAAAGCTGAACTGAGAGGGTGGAGACCCAGAATCTATTTAACAAGTACAGGTGGTTTTCTGCACCACCCAAAAATACCACCCCAAGGCATCAATGAGTTCCCTAGAGTTATTTTCTGCTCCTCACTTTTTCTGCAGAGAGCTCTGGAGATTGGGAAGCTCAGGCAGCATCCTGTGGATTCGTATGGGAAAGTGGAGGCAAAGGCAGGACCTCTGGGGCAGGCCAGGGGGCTGGTAGGAAAGAGATCAGCATTCACACTCACTTGGCCAGTGCCCTGATGCAGCAACGGGACATGGTGAGGAAGGAGCTGGCACTGGCACGGGTGCCCAGGGTGGCCTCGATGCCCCGGAGCAGGTCGTTGGTCTTGAAGATGAGCAGCATCTGGCGTGGCACGTGGTTGAGGAGCTGGCTGATCTGAGGGAGGTAGTTGGCTGCATTGTTGCGGATCTCTGCGTCCTGAGGCAGCAATAGGGAGACAGAAATGGATGGTTGGAGTGGGCAGTGGGGCCAGGGTAGCAAGAGCCCAGGCAATCTGTGATGGAGGGACTGTGGGAAGCTCTAGGAGAGAGCTGTCTTGGCACCACTAGGACTGATCCCTAAAGAAAAGTCTAACATGAGGGGCTGCATAGCCTGACAAACCCCTATGTGATATTTCAGCCCAGCATGTTGGCAAACACTAGACATAGCACAGGAACACATCACGAGGAGCCAGGTTATTCTCCAGGGCTTCCTTGCTGACCACCTATTTTAGGCAAGCCCTGGAGAGCCCTGGAAACCAGTACCAACTAAGTCTGCCCCCATCTCCAGCCAAGTACAGGCTGGTACATCTCATAGGTCTGAGCCCTGACCCCACCCCAACTCCAAAGTCCTGCTCCAAACCCTGCGTTCCACCAGGCCTACACAGCTGACCATGTTTTGTGGCCTACCATGGCTTTCCTCTCAGGAGCCTGTCTCATTCCACCCATAGCCTGAGGTCATGACCCCTGGGTTCACACTGACTTCACACCAGCTTCACACTTCCACCCACCGAGTATTTAGGGTCTGGCTTCTCCCTGCTTCCTTGTCCTGATGCTCTGCATGACTCTAAGCCAGTGTTTTTTTCAACCTTTTTTTATCTCATGGCACAGTTGAACCTGTAGTTGAACTTTCATGGCACACTTCAATTACGTCGCTCCAAAAAGAGTTTAAAAAAATATATATTACTGTGCTTTAAACTTCTTTCAAAAGTAAATTAATGATCTTTAAAATTTTTCACTGCACATCTGAGATCCTCTCACCACACACCAAGCTGGAAGGTAACTGTCTAGGTAACTGTCCCTAGCCAGGATCATGAACATGACAATGTGGCTCTGACCCCTTTTCAGCCTCTAGAAAAATGATGAAGATGATGATGATAGCACTCTGATAATATTCAGTGCATTAATGTATTTAATCCTCACCACAACCCTATCAGGTTGAGGATATTATCCCCATATAAGATGAGGAAACTGAGACATGAGAGCCCGAGGTCCAGCGCTAAGTAGACAGTCATGACTTTATCCAAGCATCCAGCCCTCTCAGCCCACATCCTCACTCCCAGCAATGTCTCCTTGCCAACTCACCGCAGGACTGTGTGACCCCGAATCTTTTTCGATTCAGCAACCTTATGCCAACAATGAGAATGCTGCTGTGCTCATGGCCTGGCAGCATCCGCAGGGTCACAAGAGATAAAGTCGGGGAAACGCTCAGTGCCCACAGAAGTCATAACAAGGGGCCCAGTGGTGCTGCCAAAAGGCTTTCCCACCCAGGTGCATTCTCCTTTCAGGGGCGTGTGTGCACTGCTGAAAACCAAGTCACTGCAAAACTTGAAATGTCTCTCAGGCAGGAGCTATCAGACTGGAACATCTCCACACAAATCCAGACACCAAGAGGTGTCAGGGCCCCCTGCTTAAGGGAGAAGGCCAGACCAAGGCCCAGCTCACCACAGGGACCCCAGCTCAGCAACATTGGGATTGGCCTGCCATGAGCCCCTCTTGGCACCTTCGCCTATCTGGCTTACCTCCCAGAGGTCCCTCCCAAAGCCCTTGAGCCTAGATATATCCTGATGGTGGTATCTGCAGTAGCCTAGATATATCCTGATGGTTGGTGTCTGTAGTAGACCTGTCAGCTGCCCACCTGACAACCACCACCTTTATTCTCCTTTATTGAGAAGACCTAATTTTGTATGACCCCTTAAGGTCATGCTATGCAGGGAGGCAGAGCCCCTCCCTAGCCCCAGAGCTGCTATCAGCCAGGGCTGGCTCTGAGCTCTCATCCCCTTTCCATGTGGTTGGTTCAGGCACAAACACATGAGACAATTATGACCAATAAGACACTGGTGGAGGAGGAGTCTGTTGGGGGACTTTTGGAAAGGTTTTCTTGCTTAAAGAAATGATAGTGAGCCGGGCGTTGTAGCAGGCGCCTGTAGTCCCAGCTACTCGGGAGGCTGAGGCAAGAGGATCACCTAAGCCCAGGAGCTGGAGATTGCTGTGAGCTGTGTGATGCCACAGCACTCTACCAAGGGAGATAAAGTGAGACTCTGTCTCTACCAAAAAAAAAGAAAAGAAAGAAAGAAATGATAGAGCCAGGAGTGGTACCAGGCTCACACCTGTAATCCCAGCACTCTGGGAACCCGAGACAGGTGGATTGCTTGAGCTCTGGAGTTAAAGACCAGCCTGAGCAAGAGCAAGACTCTGTCTCTACTAAAAATAGAAAAACTAGCCCAGCATTGTAGTGGGCACTGGTAGTTCTAGCTACACAGAAAGCTGAGACAAGAGTATCGTTTGAGCCCAAGAATTCGAGGTTGCTGTGAGCTATGATACCATGACACTCTATGCAGGGAGAGAGAGTGACAGTCTGCCTTCAAATATAAAAAAAATGATAGAGGAGAAAACATAGCTCCTACTCCTGCCTCTGGTCACCACTGGATGAAGACATAAAGCTTGGAATTGCCACAGTCATCTTGGAATCATGATGGAAACCCAGGGAATCACAAGAGTTAGTCCAGAGCTCTGAATGGTAATCTGCTGAGTTCCCCTACCTGGACCCAACTACCTCTAAGCTTCTTGTTATGGAGAGAAAAAGTTCCTTATTGTTCAAGCCTCTTTTAGTTGGGGAAAACATCATACCTGATACAGTGTTGGAGGCTCCCCTGATTCTCAATGAGAGGTTTCAGAAAAGCAGACTTCAGATCCCTGAGACTGGGCATGTTGGAGTGGCTAAGTTTACCCTCAACCTGGGGTCCAGTCCAAAGTGAGCAAATGGAGTCAGTGTCTCCCAAACCCACACAGGCACTTCCCTATTAGAGACAATCCCAGGACAGCTGGGACCTTATAAAAAGATGTACAAGACAGGAACTCTGCCCTCTGGGCACTCACTATGTAGTTAGAAAGTTAAAATATGATCTGCAAGAGATTATGATGCACTTGTCCCGTGAGTCTTGGCAATGGTGATGAGGGAAGGCTTTGTAGAAGAGAGAATTCTTCAAAGGACTGGCATTCAAACTAGGTCTTTATGAATGAATAGGAGTGCAAAACCAAAATTATCTCTTAGTTAACAAAAGCAGATATACTAAACATGTACCAGCCTGTGGCTTTACTATCTATATGCTAAAACTGCTAAACTTGCCTCTCAGGGCCAGACTTCTTCTTTGAGCTCCAGTCTTTTTTTTTTTTTTTGAGACAGAGTCTCACTGTGTTGACCTTAGCTCACAGCAACCTCAAGCTCTTAGGCTTAAGTGATTCTCTTGCCTTAGCCTCCCAAGCAGCTGGGACTACAGGTGCCCACCACAACACCCAGTTATTTTTTTGTTGTAGTTGTCATTGTTGTTTAGAAGGCCTGGGCTGGTTTTGAACTCACCAGCCCCGGTGTATGTGGCCAGTGCCCTAACCACTGAGCTATGGGT
This sequence comes from Arctocebus calabarensis, assembly GCA_963573935.1. NCBI lineage: Eukaryota > Metazoa > Chordata > Mammalia > Primates > Lorisidae > Arctocebus > Arctocebus calabarensis. The sequence goes on from CAUYON010116528.1 coordinate 53,443, forward strand.
TCTGAGCCCAAGCTCCAGCCTTAACTGCTCAAAACATCTCTGTCTGTTCCACAGAACTGTTAACTACCACCACTGAAATATATCTTTCCCAAAGTCTTCATTATGTCAGAGTAGCACCATCCCCCACCCCATAACATCCCCAAAAGCTCAGGCCCAACCTTAGCTCTACCATTTCCCCTTCACAGTCCCTCTCAGTCTCACTTTCCATCACCAGGGCTCTAACTGCTCCTCTCTGCCTCTCCTGCCATCAGGGGATGACAGTCTGAGCCCCTGTCCTCTCTTGTCTGTTGTCCTGGCCCAGTCTCCTAAGTGTTCACCATGCTCACCTCACCCCACTCAAAAGAGACACTTAAAAATAGCAAGTCTAAGCATCTCCCTCTTCTGCTTAAAGCCAGTCAAAGGCTTCACTTTGTACTGAAAATTAATCCAAACTTCTTTCTGTGGCTTATGAGGCCCTGTGTGATGCCTTATCTGCCCAGTGTTCCAAATTCCTGTCATCCTACCATCCTCCCCAGCACACTCTTTCTTTCCCCTAAGACTTGGCATGCCTGGAAAGCATCCTTCAGGCTCTTCCTGGGGCCGTGCCTTTCTTGCCCTTCAGGCTTCAGCTCAAAGGTCAATGGCTCAGCAGGGTCTTCTCTGAACATTGACTCCAGCCCTTCACTCACAGCACCCTGTTTCCTACATGGTACCTAAAACCTGCAATTATTCCATTTTCCTGTTTGTTCACTTGTTTACTGTCTGTCTCCCTCAATCAAAGTGTAAATTACAGGAAAAGCCTGTCAGTTCATCACAGGATCCTCAGCCTGTAGCCCACAGTCCAGTAAAAACAAATGTTTGTTGAATGAATGAACTTCAAGAAGGATGGGTAGGCATTTTACATCAATAAAATGCCTACCCATTTTATTGATGTAAAATAAGGCAGAAATTATTTTCCCTGTATTACAAAGGAGGGAGATTGTCTCTCCTCATCTGCAATGGCAAGCTTCAAAGCTGCAGACGCCCAGGGCAGCGAGTGGTCATCTTTGCCACCAAGCTTACTGGAGAATGACGTCAGTTTTGAGGAAGGTGGAGCCAAGAGAGGGCAAACATGACCTCGTAGGTGACATGGTTTGAGAATCTGGATCCAGCCATCTGTAAGCCACAGGAGGCAGCTGACATAGTAAGCAGCTTACCCCCAGGCTCAAAGAGGTGATAAATACCCAAGGTGGGGCGGCGCCTGTGGCTCAGTTGTTAGGGCGCCGGCCCCATATACCGAGGGTGGTTGGTTCAAACTCGGCCCCGGCCAAACTGCAACAAAAAATAGCCGGGCATTGTGGCAGGTGCCTGTAGTCCCAGCTACTCAGGAAGCTGAGGCAAGAGAATCGCCTAAGCCTAGGAGTTGGAGGTTGCTGTGAGTAATGTGAAGCCACAGCCCTCTACCTAAGGTGACAAAGTCAGACTCTGTCTCTACAAAAAAAAAAACTACCCAAGGTCACACCACTAGGAAGGGAAGGTGCTGGGACTACAGCAGAAAGCCTTTCTCACTGCATGAGCATGACCCCATCCCTTATTGTGAGCTGGAGCCCCTGTCTGTCCCCCACACAGACTCAGGCAAGTCTGGACAGCTCTGTAATACTGATAGGCTAGGAAGACAAAAGTCAGGTCCGTGTAGTACAGAAAAGCCTTCTGGAATGGAGCCCATCCCAAGCCAGGGAGAAAGAGCTCACCCCTGAAGACTCTGACACCCCAGCAGAGGCGACTACAAACACAAGAGAAGGTGCCCCCAGAGCTGTACCCTGCCCGGACTCCACAAGACTCTCAGCTGGATCCAGGGGAGAAATAAGCTACAAATAAAGACAGAAAAGCTACTTCGCTAGCAAGTGTACAAGATGGCAGGACAACCAGCACCGTCTGAGTGCCACGCTGGAAGTGAAGGATCCTCCCGAGGCAGTGCCTTTGAGGACCCGGCAGGATGGCACCAGGCAGGGGACAGCTAAAGTGCTGCCAGATGTGTTTATAAGACAGTCTCCAAGGAGTTCCCCAGGTTCAAGGGGGTGGGCGTGGAGGAAGCCTGGAATCTTGGGTGAGCAGGTTGGAGCAGAAGCCATGGAAGTCTGGGTAATGACAGCTACATGACCACTCCAGACTGGTAAGGGCTGGTGGGGATCCAGAGAGCTACCCCTCCTTCCCTCCTCCCATCCAAGGGTACCGACTATGTGACGTGTCCCCCCTTATCCAGCACCAGCTCTGATTCTGCCTCTCCCCACACACAGCCCCCCAGTGCAGAATCTCAGAACCCAGGCTAAAAGAGTCCTCAGGCTACCCCCTACCTCAGAGGCAGTGACTGGGGCCCGGCTGATGCCCCTGTTGACAGAGTCCCATGACCGGGCCGTCAGCATGCAGGCAAACAGCGGGTAGAGGTCGCCGGCTCCCAGGCGCTGGCTGTACTCCTCCACCCTCTTGAGGTCAGTCCAGATCAGAGACTGCCAGAGGCGGCAGTAATCCAGGCGGAACTCTTCCGTGAGCACCTGTGGGGGTCCCAGTGGCAGGTCCTGAGCCTCCTCTCCTCAGAAGGCCCAAGTTCCTGGAGGTGCGGACCCCTGTGGGCTGTGCCTCTTCATGGTGTCCGCTTCTCCCCTCAAAGTTCAGCCATCCCGAAAGGCCCAAACCCAAGGCTGTTATGTGGCAAGCCTTGGTCCTGCGTGGCAAGAACTGCTGACCACCCACCAAAATCTGTAGTCTCTTCTCCCCAGGTGCAGGCTACTTTCTGACTGATGGGATGTGGCAGAAGCCCCACTTTCAGGTCCAGCCCACAAAAATGCCCCCATGTGTGCTCTTCTGAGCCCTCGCCCCTGCACCAGCTGATAGCACCTACCTCCGTGGAGGCCTGGAAAGCAGAGCCCTGCAGGCTCCTCTGCCCACACAAGCAAGCAATTAAGCTTCTCTCCTGTCTGGGCCATCATTCACTTTGGGGCCACGTGTGACCATAGCTAACCTACCTTAAACTAATGTGTCCTACTGCACGGAGTCTTTCAGAAGAGGCAAAGATTTGGGGATATAGGATCAGGGCCCTGGGGGGAGGAGCAGAAGACTATTGGGGAAACCTCCCCAGGACCATCTGCCTCATGGCATCAAGCCAAGCCCCAGGTGCCAGATGGCAGTGAACCCCCCAACTTTGAGGCAGAAGTTGACAACTCATGCATAGGACAGTTTACTCCCTAGAATCTGAGATGGCCTGAGGTTCCCTGGGAGGGCACAATCACATGGACATCTCTTTTTTGTTGTTGTTTTTGTAAAGACAGAGTCTGACTTTATCACCCTCAGTAGAGTGCTATGGCATCACACAGCTCACAGCAACCTCCAAATCGCGGGCTTAGGCGATTCTCTTGCCTCAGCCTCCCGAGTAGCTAGACATCTCCATCTACTCCTCCTGACAGTCTGTGAAGGAAATGAAATCAACCCCACCTTACTGAGGAAGAAGCTAAAACTCAGAGAGCTCTTGTGACACTGCTTTGCACAAAATGACAGCTCCTAGGAGAGGACATGGCCCTTTTCAGCTACCTGGACCATGTGCCTCCCACTGCTGGGCAGGTCAAAAAGTCCAGTGGGCTCTAACCTCCAATTCCCTGAGGCTCTTCTACCTGGGGAGAAGAGTGGGGAACGCTCTTCTACCTGGTAAAGTCCATGGTCCAACAGGACGATCTCTGCCTTGCCCGTGCCTGGGTGCTTCCGCACCAGCACATTGCCTGGGTGGGGGTCGCAGTGCACAAAGCCATTGACAAAGATCATCTCACTGTACATCTTGCCCAAGTGGTGCGAGATCTGTAAGAGAAGGGAGACAGGTGGGAATTCCCCTCTGTTCACACCTGTCTCAGGGACTCCTACTCTGACCCCTCAATCTGGCCACTTCCAAGAGGAGGCTGGGGGGATGGGGCAGGCCTGAGCACTTGTGATAGGAGTGACAGTTTAGGATGTTGTCATTCTGGAGTTTAAGATGGAAGCTAAGCTCCAATCCAGTCCTTCCTAGCTTCAGCCACACATCACACTCCCCAGAACTCAGAAATGATGTAGGTGGTACCGGGCATCAGTGACAGTTCCAAGGCGACGCTGAAGTGTGGTGAGGTGGAAGAATGCTGCTTCTGGTTTTGTGGGGGCCCGAACTGTCCACCTTTCAAACCCAAACTCTCCACTCTGCCCCTGCTCATTTCTCTCTTCTCTATTTTCTTCTCAGACCCTCTTCATTTTTTCCCCCAAATTTAGAATGGGTTAAAAAGCCAGCTCAGGGAGCCACTCCAACCACCCCCTTCTCCAGAGCACAGAGCCCGGGGCTGAGCCTCAGGAGTAGGTTACCCCGGTTCCACCCTCCAGGACTGCCCCACTGGCTCCCAGCCCTGTTCCACTTCCCACCAGAGCCCAATGCTAATCTGATTTATGATGTCTGCACAGAAGAAATGACACTAGAGAGGCCATTTAAATCATGCTGTCACTGCTGCTCTTCCTGCCGAAGCGGTCTTCTTATCTCTACTCCGTTTTTATTAAAGCTAAAAGCCTCTTCCCAACTAGGGAACAGTTGCTGAATACAGCCAGACCTGGCCCCACAGAGGGTCTGTTGACAGGTTTCCAGGGGACAAAGAAATGCTCAAACTTGAGAGCTCACACACCAGGACACAAGCTGAGGGGCATTCCTCTCAGGTTTGGCTGGACCCCATGGTCATTAACAAACCTAGCCCTGTCAAAGAAGAGCATCTGGGGAATGCAAGACTAGGACCTTTCAAAAACGTCTCAAGTCCTTTCCTTGGCCTATGTAGTCCTACACAGCTGGGCCCTACTTTACGCCTCGTCTCACCTCACATTCACTGACACTACAGCCACATTCCTTTTCTCTTCCCCAGTGATCTCTGTGCTTTCCTACAGCAGGACCTTTGCATACGCTATTCCCACTGCCAGGAGCATTCCTTCCACGTCCCCTTGCCTGGTCCCTTCCCTCCTTTGCTTCCATTCCAGGTCAGCATCACTTCCCTGGGGAAGCCTTCCCTGACCTCCCAGGATAGCTGAGGTCTGCCCCATCCCCATACACTCTTACAGGACACTATAATTTTCTTCACAGCACTCATACACGCTCTTTGTATGATTATTTGATAAATGACCATCTAGCTCACTATCACAAACTCCTAAGAAAGCAGGGACTACCTCTGTTTTCTTAAACAGCTTTACTAAAGTATAATTTATAACTATAGACTGGCTCTATTATGTATCTTATAACACGTCAAACATGTGAATGTAGGACTCTGGATTTTACATGCACAAGACCCCCATCTCTCCATGTTTTTCTGAGATGCCATGGTTCCTGCTTCTGATGTTTATCCTCACCCCATTAATCTCCTCTGAATCCCAAGGAGTTATAATTGGCCCCAAATTAAATAATTAAAAATTACATTATTGGTCATGAAAGAAGCCCAAGTGCCCATTGACCCACGAATGGATTAATAAATTGTGGTACATGTATACCACGTAATACTATGCAGCCTTAAAGAAAGATGGAGACATTACCTCTTTCATGTTTACATGGATAGAGCTAGAACATAAAAAAGTATCCAATGTACTCAGCCCTACTATGAAGCTAATTTATAGCTTTCATATGAAAGCTATAACCCAATTATAGCCCAAGAATATGGTGAAAGGGGAAAAAGAGGGGAGGGGAGGGGAGAGGCTGGGTGAAGGGAGGGTAATTGGTGGGGCCACACCTACAGTGTATCTTACAAGGGTACATGTGAAATTTATTAAATGTAGAATATAAATGTCTTAACACAATAACTAAGAAAATGCCATGAAGGCTATGTGAACCAGTTTGATGAAAATATTTCAAATTGTATATAAAACCAGTATATTGTATCCCATGATTGCATTAATGCACACAGCTATGATTTCATAAAAAAAATTAAATTATTGGGTGGCACCTGTGGCTCAAGGAGTAGGCTGCCAGCCCCATATTATTAACATCCCCTAAAGGTAGGTACAATTATGACCCTTATTTTGTAGACCAGGAACTGACTCATCTAGGCTTAACTTACCCATGGCTAGGAAAAGGTCGAGCCAGGTCGAGCTATGACCCCCCAGCCTGCTATTCTGTGCTGGCTCACTCCTACCTCCACATGTCTCAACTGAGCTTTGCGACCCTATACAAGTTGCTTATATTCTCGGCTTCAGTAAGATGGAAATAATAATAGTGCCACTCTTAAGGGTTACTGCCAAGGCAAATGAGAATACCACAGTGCTTGTGACCCAGCAGCCTCTAAGCGGCTCTGTGGTGGTTGTTTCTGATCCCATGTAACCCTCCTGGAAGGCCAGCAGACTAGGTCTCACTGTACCTTTGTGAGAGAGGATGACATTTAAGATGTTGTGGCAGGGCTCCGGCCATGTTGCTGGGGTGACACAGATATCCCCATGCTCAGTGTCTATTTGCATTAGGAACAGGACTTTGCCCCAGGTCAAGTTCTCAGACATGAGGTATCCTGGGAGCCCCATTTTCCGTTTCTGTAGAGAGGAGGCCTCAGCCAGAGCTGGCCCTGAGTGAGCCAGCATGTCCCTACCTCTGTGCCACCAAGAACTCCCTTTGGTAGGTTCTTTGGCGTTCCATGGAGCCATGCTTTGGAAGCCACACTATATCTGCCAAACCAATTGCATTTATTAAGTAATCATTCATTTTTATTTGTCAAGGACGCATATAAGGTCCAATCAGGACTACTGATCAGCCCAAGATAAGCAGTGCAGCCAGACTGAGCTGACAGAATTCCAGCCAAAAAGGAGAGAAATGACATTTCATTTAGTCTGGGCAGACCTGTCATAGGAGATGTATGATCTCCTTTAAGCCTTCTGAAATATTGCTAATCACCCTAGGCCCCCTATTACTACACTGAAAGATGGCCCCTGGGGGCTGGGGATCAAAACAGGGCCCCCGCCCATGGTGGGTGAGCTGCTGCTGCCAGGGGGCACTGCTAGTCGCTGTTCATACTCACATAAGCATCGCTGCCAGAGCAGCCCATCTCATTTCAATACCCCCATCCAGCCTGGTGTCCTTCCTTGTGGGGGATGCTCTGGATGTTTGTTTAACAGAGCACACCAGGACAGACGGGCAGGGTGAGGGGGCAGCCAGCCTCTGCCAATGGCTCCACTCGGGGCTATCCTGATTCTGTTGCTTTGGACACTGGTGAGCTGGGAGGTAAGTCACCTCCCTTTTCAGTCTGGGTCTAAATTCCCTTAGCAGTTAGGTGGCCCTAACCCCACATGCTCCATTTCCTCACAGGGAAACCTCAAGATTCAAAGTCAAAATACGATCACACATGAGAAAGTGCTTTACACACATGAGACACACAAGTGTGGTTGTTTTGTTTTTAATGCAGTAGCCTATCATCTCTAATTTAGAAAAACACATATCCACTATCACTCTCAAACTGTAACTTTTAAAAAGTTCAAAACAGAGCTCATATAAATACAGAATGAACATATGTCAAAGACTTTTCAACGCCTTACTAATGGGGCAAGTATGGTTGTAGAACTGGTTCAAAGACAATTTTGAGGAACTTACACGGCTTTTAAGCAGGAATAAGATTTCTGGATTAAATACAAAACTGGTTATCATCCTATGGGGCATTACAAAAATCAACCTTTGGAGTTATCTTTTCTACTGAATAGGAATTATTTGCATCTCTACCAGGAACCATCTTTAGTCCAAGCCCATAATTAACTGTCAATAGCAAAGTCAAAGGAAGTATTTTACATTTCCCTAGAGAAAACATTAAAAAATCTCCTGAGAATTTTTTGGGAATTTTAGGGAAATGTAAAATACTTTCATTTGACTATGGCTCAAAGGTGTAGTGTGCCAGCCCCATATGCCGGAGGTGGTGGGTTCAGACCCAGCCCCGGCCAAAAACTACCAAAAAAAAAAAAAAATTTCCTGAGGGGCTGGTTAAATAATGCCCAAGAATGACACACCCCCACTCTTCTGGTCTTATTTCTAATCTTTGGATAATTCATCTTAACATCTCTTAGAGGCATGCTAACCAGTCTCTGTGGACAAGGGCAGTTTCTCCCCTCACAGATGCACCAAGGAGAGACCTAAGGCTATCACTGGGCACACAACCTTCTCTCCCACCCCTTCCACAATACTTTATGTCTCCTGCTCAAGAACAGACAAGTGTATCCCTAAAACTGCCCCACACCTGTGGCATCTGCATAAAAACAAGGGAGCACTCTGTATGTGGCAGCAAACATACCCTGCCAGGCCCTGCTCAGGCACTTTGCACTGACTGACTTAGCACTCACTCGGTCCCCTGCAGGAAACAGGTGGGGGAAGTGAGACTCACAAAGGGAAGAAGTCTGGGCCCCTGGTCAGCAGTTAGTGAAGCTGGGGTCTTGCTCCAAACAACAAGTTACCAATGGCCAGTCCATCCTGCCTCTCCACTCACAGGGAAGCTCTTCCCAGAGGCAGGGGCTGCACCAAAAACTTCTGAAGATGCACCCCGCCCCCCCAGTGCAGCCCACAAGATGTTCCTTTTGGAGTAAAGAGTCCCAGGAGGGAACCCCGTCAGCTAACCAAAGCCATACTGTAAACTAAGCCATGGTACAGCACCACGAGATATCTTTTCATTGCTCCACATAAAAAGAATGTGCCACTCATGTAAGTGATTTCAGCAATTATGCAATGCTTTTATTCTCTAACAGGGGTGGCGGGGGGCGAGGGGGAGCCAAGAATCTATAAAAAGGCTAAGTAAAGAATTAATTTAGTAAATAATATTTAAATCGAGGAGTTATTTTGGGGTTTGTCTCAAAACTTGAATTGGCTGAAAGTACTTTAATTATTCTATAATTGCACAGATTAATTTATTCCCACCCCCAAGAGAAAGACTATTTCTGTTCCTGGGGGGCATCCTGAAAGCAAAGCCAAGATCTCTGAAAGAAACAGGAGACTGGTGTTGTAGGATATGAATAATCCCATCAGTAGCCTGATATTAAGTATAAGGAGGTCAATCATTCAAACTCCTTTTGCCTTTTGCCCAGCCCAGGCTTCTAGAGGCAGAACAGCTTGGAAGACCAGAACAGACCACTGCCTAAAGCATTCGGAGATAATCTTCACCGCCCATGCATTCCCAGGAACCCTCTCTGGGCTGTATAAACCTCAGACAACTTGCACTGCCTAGCACTGAGGGCAAATTTATCCCTAGAGCGGGACAACTAGCAGACACTGTTCCCTGCACAGAAGGTGCTAGGAACCTCTTCAATCACACATGGTGTTGGGAGAGGTACTACGTAAGAAAGGAGAGGTGCTGGGTTAACTGCAGGAAACTGGAGCTATTACTCTCATTTTGGACTTTCAAGGTGCCTGGTGAAATCTTTCCTAGCTTAGTTCTGAACCAGGTCATCGCCCAAGAGCCAGGGCATGGGGTATCCACAAAGCCGATAAAGCATCCTCAGGTCTCTGGCCAGAGAGACTCCTCAAAGTTACTTTGGTTATCAGAGGGGATGAGAGAGGCTCCTCAAGGCCTTGGCTGATGGAAGACAGGACATCTATTTCAGAAACAATTCACTCCAAAGAAGTATTTTTTAATCTTTTCTACCTTACTTGGGTTGATATGAAAATCAGGGAGAAGGCAGGCTTCTTCTCTATGTATTTCCCCCATCTTTTGGTAGGGTGGGCAGAGGGTTGGTATTCCAGCACAGTCCAGAGTGGGCTGGACACCATGGCAAGTGCTTTACTTTTCAGTCATCAAGCAACCCTGTCGGTCACTCTCTTGCACTCCACTTGACAAAACGAAATAGGGCTTCAAAAGGGTGAGCAGCCTCTCCAAGGCAGCACGGCTTGCAAGGAGCAGAACAAGCCCCAGAATCCAGAAAGACTGACTCATAGCAACACCATCACCCACTCCCCACACCTTTGCTGCTGAGGAAACACATCTCGTGCATCTGGACCCCTCTAAAATCTTCCCTCTAAAACAAAATTCTAAAGATTTCATTCATTCAAGACATTATGGAAGGATGGATGATGGAAGATATTGTCTTTCTGGTGATTTCAGGGTCTTTGTGCCCCTGCAGCGGCTGCTCCACCCTTGTCTCCTGCACATCTTCTACCAGAGAACCAGGAGGTCTGGCGGGGGGTGGAAATGATGCTGAGCAAAAATGTCCTAACCACGCAGAGGTGGTGGTGGTAGAAACGAGGGAAAAGGCAGAAACTTCAGCATCACTTTGGGGGATGGGGTTCACCATATGCTTAATCAATGACCATTACTAACCTCTAAGTCTTTGTACTCACAGACAACAGAGGCAGGTGGACAGCAAGGGAAGCAAATCAGATTCTCAAAGATTCTAGGGAGAAAGACATGCTTCTGTGAATAATAACCTCATGAATTATAAGTAACATTGTTTTCACAAAACTTTGCAGCTTGCAAAGTTCACAAATGACTCGATGAAGTAAGTACTGTTATCATTCCAATTGCACAGAGGAGAAAATTCAGACTCAAAGGAAGTCACTTACCCCAGGGCACCTGGTGACCCACAGCAGAGCCAGACACCATCTCAGGAGCCCTCTTTTTAAAGCCCTCTGTCCTTCCCACCACAGCACCCAGCCTGTGAAGCCAAACCAGCCCTCGCTCCCCCTTGCACTCTGTCCACACCTCCATCATGACATCAGTCCACATGTGCTAGGTGCTCAAGAAAACATTTGCTGATAAGTGAGTCTGAGACACCATCACTGCTCCTCCAATGATACAGGATGGATCTGAAAACTACTGGAAAGAAGAAATATGGCAGGGGCTTCTGGCTAAGCAAGGCAGATGGGACCGTTCTACTGACCCCACTCCCTCACAGACTCCAGTAAAATGACACTATAAAGAAAAAAGAAAGCAAAGACCACACCACAGCAAAAGGCAACAACAGCAGACAAAAGGACCTACACAAAATTGGGCTTCCTGCAGGGAACAGATGGCTCCTGACAAATGACCTAGCAGGCTACAAAACTTGGAGGCCTATGCTGGTTATAGGCGGACTTCATGCTTATTACCCCAGATGCCCAGGAAGGCTCAGAAACTGAAGACCCCTGGCACCTCTGAAAACAGAAATTGGAGGTGCTGAAAAAGAAAGATTAATTGAAAGACTTTGTAAGACCCAGCTAAATCCCCAGTGCCCTCTGGCCCTAAAAGAAAATGGAGACTGACTCTCTAGAGAGACGTATAGACAAGTTCTGAAGGCTACACCACACTCTAGGAGGGCCACCCTGATAGGGAATGAAACGCCCTCATGATGACCATGGAGGAGCCCCTGCCCTCTCGTCCCCATTGGCTCCATGCTTCTGGGATGGCCAGGCCAGCCAGTCCCTTTCATGTCCCCCTCCCTGATCTGCTCCCAAACTCCACAGACAACGATGTCTGCCCTGCAGGCCTCAGTCCTCCCTCCCTGCTGCCTCTCCATCCTGACTCTGCCACCTTTCTCTTGTCTAATTTCACGCAAATTAAATTGGGCCTCAGCCCAGGCAGGGTCTTAAACACATACTCACTGAAATCCAATTAACCTTCGATAAAGGTCCTGCAATCAATAGTCATTCTGTGGCTGGAGGAGGCTCCATTCAGCCCGGGAAAGCAGACTCCTGCACGACCTTTACTTTTAATAAGATCAATGACAGTCACTGTCACCAGCTCTTAAAGTGACTAGCAAATATGATCATTAGGTCAGGCCCTCAGTAATATTTGCTTCTAGGCTGAGATGTAAACAAACAAGGGCCCCTGAAAGCTGCTGGCTCCCAAGGCCCTGGCAGATACAGAACAGCATACCTGGGCAGTGCTGCCTCAAGCCTGGAGATACAGAACAGCACGGGAGCTCTCCTGGCTTGCCTGCGGCCCTCTGGTTTTGTGTTGGAATGAAGGTGGGGGTGCTGAACTTCAGTGAGTATCTCAGCCACCTGGAAAGTTTGTTACAATGCAGATTCTTGCAACTCTCTGAAATCTTTCCCACCTCAGGTTTTCATTAGTGGGTTTGGGGCAGGATCCAGGAATCTGCATTGTTCAATAAGAACCCCTAATGATTCTGAGAGAGATGGTTCCTAAACAAGTCTCACCTCCAAAGACAGACAAAATCTGATGAACCACGTAGAAAGAACCCCTAGTTAGACCCCAGCTAGTTCAATACTTTCAATAAGAAAACTGAGGACCAGAGAGGAGATGTGATTTGCCCAAGGTCACACAGCAAGCCACTAGCAGGGCTGGACCCTGAACCTATGTCTCTTATCTCCTAACCTGGTACTTCCAGATCCAAGTCTTTCAGGAACTGGCTACTCAGACTGGTCTTTAAGTCCTTATAAGCCAGGCCCAGTGGGACTGAAATGGTATAGGGTGAGGAGTCCTATTTAAAGTGGAGTAAGGCTGACACAACAAGTGGCTGGAGGAATCTAGAGGCCTCCCCACCTGCCTTGAGAGGGTTTCCTTCTACAGCAGAGTCACCAGCTTGTAACAGCCAAGATGCCACTAACCACATTACCCCCAGGATACAGCGTGAGATTTTTGCCCCTTGTCACTCCTATCTAGCCCTTATCCCTCCATCTCCAAAGAACGCTCATAGCCAGGCTGTCCTCTGGAGGAAAGAAAAGTCACTCCAGGGATGGCCTGCTGAGTCCCACAGTCCTGGGGAGACTTTAGAACCTCAAGAGTCCATTTATTTAAAACTCTCAGGAATGTAGACTCTTTCATCCTCAACAATACACATACTCACACACCCCACTAGTCTTCTATGAGGCCTATGGCTTTGATAACTGTTGGTAAGAGACAGGACAGATTGTGAGGCCCATCCCTAATCTACTCTCAGTGTCACCAATGGTCAGTAATAGCACGGCAGAGAACACAGCGGCCCACAGCCCACTGTGGGGGCTTCTGTGGTAGTAAAGTATTTAATGACCACATCTCAGACTATCAAAGAGCTTCTTAAGTCATACAAACCCGAGGAGCCAGGGACAAAAGATTTAGAAATTAAGACAATGCAGTATTGCAAGGACAGACTAACAGCCCAATGGAAAGAAGAGATTCAAGAAAAGATTCATACGTGGGTCTTTGCACAGACCCCAAAACTGTATGATGCGATTTATGTGAAATTCACTGATGGGTGGGAGAACTTAAGGAGGAAGAAGTCCGAAGAGCAGTAGCTCTGGTAGGGGAGACAGCATGACCAGAGGGAGCATGGAGGAGCTTGGTGGGGGCTAGAAATTACTTATAACTTTATCTGGACGGTAATTATGTGGTACATCCATATGGAAACCGACAGACGCGTACAATTAAGATTTGTGACCTTAGGTACATTATCTTCCCTAAGTCTCTGATTCTTCATCTACAAAGCAGAGACAATGAGACCTCCCTCATTAAGTTGACAGTGCAGACAGGGCCTGCTACATGGAGCCAGGTCAGTGGTGAACATTAATGGTAGAGGAAGACAGGGGAGGAAAAAACAGAGCCCAAAGATGACCATGATGACAGTCTCCTCACTGTCATTCTGGGTCACTTACCACGTGTCAGGCTCTGTGGTAACTCACACAGTCATTAATTCATACCGTCCTCACAACATCTCCTAGAGGTAGATATGAAAAAATGGAAAAATGTTTCTATAAAAAATGGATAAAGTGACCCCTGATGGAAGCCAGGAAGAGAAGTACTTGGGGACTGGGGAAAAGCTTCAAAGCCTGTACTCCAACTCCTCTGAGTAGTCACTGATTTGGGCCATCAACCAGGTGGCTCCAGCGTCCAGCAGCCCAAGGTAACTCCCCAGGAGGGAGACAGAGATGGTGGAGGAGCAAAGATTTTGGAGTCACATAGACCCGAGTTCAAACTTCTGCACTTCCTGCCTCCTGTGTGATATCTGGTTAAGTTGTTCAACCTCTCAGAGAATTAGCTTCCCCATCCGTAAACGGGGTATTAACACAGTAATAGTATAGGCTCAGCACTTGTGGTTCAGGCGGCTAAGGTGGCTAAGGCACCAGCCACATACACCTGAGCTGGCGGGTTCGAATCCAGCCCAGGCCCGCCAAACATCAATGACGGCTGCAACCAAAAAATAGCCAGGTGTTGTGGTGGGCGCCTGTAGTCCCAGCTACTTGGGAGGCGGAGGCAGGAGACTCGCTTGAGCCCAGGAGCTGGAGGTTGCTGTGAGCTGTGATGTCACAGCACTCTACCCAGGGTGACAGCTTGATGCTCTGTCTCAAAAAAAAAAAAAAAAAAAAAAAATATATATATATATATAGTAATAGTATATACTTCATAGGGTAGCTGTAAGAAGTAGAGATTGAACCCATACACCTATATATACCCTGAGACTAGAGGCCTAAAGGAGGAGACGGGGAAAGACTGGGAGAGAAACGGAGAGAGCTTCTCTCTCCCCACTTGAGTTCTCTCCCTCTACCAGGAGCTTTAGTGTTTTCTGTTTTCTGTATTCTTTTCTGTAAATCAATTCTGTCTTACCACTGGGGCGTGAGGGGGGGGGGGGAAATAATGTAATGAAGAATAATAAAATACATGTATTTAAAAATTAAAAAAAAGAGAAGTAGAGATTGTATGTATCACATGCCTAGTACATATTAGTTGCTTATAATTATTATAATCATCATTCCCAAAGAACAGTGATGTCAGCAGCCATCATTCCACATGTACAAGTAGACAAGCAACACTATTCCTTTGCCCTACCTTCCAGAGGCCAACCCAGGGCACAAGGCTGGTTTACTTACATGTTCACTCATTTATGGACACCTACTGAGCTCTGCTCTGCACAGGCCACTGGCCTTGTCTGCGAGGTATTGAAAGATGGGTGGAGGCAGGAGCAGAGGAGCCCAGCCTTGGAGGGCACACCCTGCCTACCTCTGGCCTGTCAGCCTGCTCCTCCGGGACCCCTGGCTTGGCCACAAGCAAGCCACTATACCAGAGTACATCCTTCTGTTTACACTTGACTTAGAAAATCAAAGTTGCCTGTGATTAAACACCACGACAGCTCTGGCCCCTAATTCAAAGAAATTAATGGATTTGAGAGTGGTGCTGGAATGAAAACCCCACAGCAGCTGGTAGTAAGTAAATGCCAGCAACCTGGCAGGGGGGCGAGGCCTCTGGGACTTCTCCTGAGTAGTAGACAGACAGACCCTGCTCCCTTTAAGGCTGTTCAGGAAAAGCCAAGGGTGACCTCTCATCCCATCCTGTTCCTTCTTCATTGAGCCAAAGATTTTGTATTCTGCCTGGAAACCATCCTTGCGCTCACCCTAGAAGCCAGCAGTGAAGGAGGCAGAGTTGCCCCAGCTGTGTTACTGCTGAGTGACCTCGGGAAAGGCATTTATTTTCTATGTTTCTCTCCCATCTGAAAAGTGGGAGGTTGAATCATCCTTTTGCTCATCCTTTTCCCCACAAGCAGCAGAACTTTTCCAGGAAAGCCCATCAAGTGTCGGCAGAGCTGCCCTGGGTGACACAGGTCAGGCCCTGTGTCTGTGCAGCCTCCCCACACCCTCACACAGACGGGTTCCTGGAGCACTGCTCCCCAAGTTAGGTAACAACAGCTTTCCCAGAGACCTGAGCCAGCGGTAGCAACACCTTCCTCACCATGTTCCCGCAGCAGCTCACAAACTGTGACACAGCCCAAACACTTCATGGCCTAAGACAAGCAGTGGAGTCAGGCAAACCCAGGTTTCAGTGCTAGGTCTGAAAGCAGCCGTGTGACCTTCTACTAGCTGTGTGACCTTGGGCAAGATACCTTCCCTCTCTGAGTCCCTGATTCTTCATCTGCAAAGCAGAGATAAGACCACTCTCATAAGTTTATTCAGAAGCAAAGGGCCTGACACAGGGAATTAGGCACTCAATAAACGCTAATGGTACAAGAAGACAGAGGAGGAAAGAACAGGGTCCGTGGATAATACAATGACATCAACAACAATCCAGTTACCATTCTAAAGTACTAACCACACACCAGGCACTGCGCTAAGCTCTGTGCCCCGCCACACGTAGTCCTCACGATCTCTATGGAAGGTGCCATCATCATTCCCATTTAGAGAGGTCATCAGGAGTCCTGTGTAATCACTATACCCCCGACCACCCCAGCCAGCTCCCCTTTCTCCTCTGAGTCAGCTTACCACTGGGACCACAGGCTCATCTTCCTGTGTTGCCTCAGGGGAAAGACAGAAGCAGAATAGGAGGGGACATTCATCCCCACCAGTCTGGCCCCTGCATTCCTTCCTCTCAGCCAGCCTGAGGGGTGGATAACATCCCTGCACTCCTCCAAACCCTGCAGTGACTCCCCAATACCCAAGTAGCCAAGGCCTTCACTATCTATCTCCACTTATGTGCCCCCCACACCCAAGGGAGCCCTGCCCCAGCCCTGCCCAACTTCACCCGTTTCCTTCCCCTTCCTCGCAAAGCCACCCTGGCAAATTCCTGCTCATGCTGCTCGGGATGCAGACCTGTGACAGAGATGAGCACCTCCTCCTCAGGGCTCCCTGGGGTCTGGCTCACGGCCCTCTTGCCCTCTGAGATGAGGCTATAAGGATTTAGTGAGCATCCAACTTTGATGCTGGGCACTGGGGCTTGGCTCTAGGTCCCCTATGAACCTCTGGCAAACAGCAGGGGCTATAAAAATGATGAATGTTGTTGAAAAAGTATGATTCCACCCTTTCCTGTGGGACCCTGTGACAACAGAGAGGCAGACCATGGGGTACAGACCCCACCCACTGGCCTGTTCTCCATGAGACCCAAGGGGGAGGGAGAGAAGAGCCCACCTTATTCTTCCCTCTTCCCTGCTCTATGAAGCTGATGCTCTTGGCTACTGCTGTCCCCTTTTTGTCTGATACCTTGAGAGGTTGGTAGTAGCAGGGAGAGGGGAGAGTGGGAAGAGGGAGATTATAAACAGGCCCCACAGAGGCAGAAGGACTAAGCCCCACTGATTCTGGACCACTGTCCTCGGTGGTGGCCTAGATGTGCAGGGGCTCTGGTGACACTAGAAGAAAAGATGGTAACTGCTTATCCAGGCAGGAGGTGCAGGAAGGGACTCAGCATGTCCCTGCACCGATGTGCAGAGGCTTGACCTAGATGACCAGGAAGGGTCCTTCTTGCTCAGTAAGTTTGGCCTAGATGACCAGGAAGGGTCCTTCTTGCTCAGTAATTCTTCAGACAACAGGCCCTACTTCAAGACAGTGGGGCCAGACTCAGATGCCTCTCACCTGGACAAACTGGCCCGTCCTGGGCAGCCCCAACCAGGTCCCCTGGCACAGCAGCCCCAAGCTCCCGACCTCACCTCATTGACGTCAATCTTGTTTGTCTCCATGTAGTCTCTGTCATTGACCTGCCCGCCATCCACAAACTCCATCAGGAGGACCCGCTTGGTGGACAGCTCCCAGTAGATTTGGGGGACCTGGAAGAGGAAAGTGCAAGTCAGAATGGTCTAGGGGAGGTTGGGAGTCAGGGGCAGAGCACGTGGGGCACAGCAAGCCAGACCACAGCAGAGGCTCCCTCCTAGAACAAGGGAGAGAAGACCAGAGCGGGACCTTGGAGTGACTAGGGCAGGGAGGGGTGGAGTCCAGGCCCAGAGAGAGGCAGGCTACTCCACCTCCGCCAGCTGGGCCCCTCTTGTCTGGAGGCCAGAGAACAGCCTCCCCCCCTCCTCCTCCTCCCTCAGTTTTAAGGGCCAAAACTAAAACTGGACTCAGGAAGAAAATGTGTGAAATGCCTCATACCTGAGCATGGGTGTCAAAAGCTATTTCCCTCCAGCCCACTATGAGGCCCATTTTAGGCTCCTCGCATGAATCTTAACCCCTGCCTCAGTTTTTTCACCTGGGTATTGCTTATGCTATATATATTGAGTAAATGAGTGAATGTTTACCAGATGATAAATTTTGTTTCTCCTACCAGTTTCCTACAAGCCCCCGTAATAGACAACACTCAATCTTAACCCAGCATCTATTCTCAATCTTCCTCTTCTCTACAGATGAACAAACTAAATACTTTCCTCACCTGATTTATAGTAGGCATGGCCATTTGACACAGTTCTGGCTTATGAACATAAGCTGAAGTTCACCAGGGTATTCTGGCAAGCTTTTTATCTTCCTGATAAAAGGGGAAGTTTGTATGAGCTACTGTTCTCTACTTCTCTCCCTGCTTTAAAAGTGAATGTGACTTTTGGAGCTGCAGCAGCTATATTGCAAACATGAGGAAAAATCCAAAAACATCAATGAGATGTCAGCCCTGGCACTGTCAAACCACAAAAACAGTATCAGCAACTGCTACAAGCCATCTTGCTATATGAAGAAAAGGAATCCGTTTTGTTTATGAGACTCTAAATGGGGCTTCCAGTTACTTCCAACAAATCTATTACTGATACACTCTCCAACCCCTAGACTCTGAGAACACCCAAAACACAAAAGCAAACAGAATTCTCCAGGAGCAGAGGGGAGATTGGAGTGCACTGACCTTCCATGAGGGAGTGTCATCCATCAGAACCACCCTCGCCAAGAGGAGGGAACTGTTGGGCTTTCAACATGCCCTTGTTTCCCCCAGATTTGGATGGTTTAATTTTCTCTTACAAATAAAGAAACAAAAGTAGCTACCTGAAATGGTTTGGAGAATAAGCTCTTCTTTCACCCTAACCTCACAAACTCATCTAGCCATAACCCAGTGGCCCTCAACTCAAGACACCTATTCCTTGTTCCCACTTCTGAGACCAACCACTTAACTCCTTTACACTTCGGTCTTCCTCACCGGAAAGAATTGTTTCTGCCCCATCTCAGTAAGGAGCTCTGAGAGTAAGTGGGGCCATACACACCCATGAAACACTCCACTTGGAACAAAGCTTCCAATTGAAATCAAGGTGCTATTTTGGTTTCTTATTTCCCTATGGCTTTTGCCATTTGAAAATCTGGGGCAGTAGAGAAATCTGTAACTCTCTGCCACCTTGAATTTAAAATTTTGACTTGCTCGACATTTTTCAAAAGTATCTTTTAAACAGTGAATGCAAGTTTGTTGATTTTGTTCACAGCTTAAATGAGAGGGACATCTTTTGCAGTTAAGTTCTTCCCCTTGAGACTGTTCGGAAACCTAGGCTTGATAGTGAATCCCCGGAGCCCTGGAGACAGGAAGTCAAACCCCCACCGGGCCTGCCTAGGGCAGCCTGGGAAACAGCCAGGGAAGAAGAGTCACAGGTGCACAGGTGGAAGAGAAAACCCGAAGGCTGGAGATTCTGTGTTTGTTAATCAGGATCCTGGGTGTGCTGAGCATACACCTCTCTCTCTCCCTTTCCCGAGTCTCCCTCCAAATGAAACCATTCCAGTCTAACAACAGAATGTGCCCCTGGCTTTAATGCCTGAGATCTGAAATATCAAACTGGGAAACAGAAGGGTTTATCATGGAAGTCTGGGGAGGACCACAGGTGCACCTCAATAGCTAACATGGAAATGACTGCAAATTACCGAAGTGCTTCACTTAGGAAAAGTGACTTGCCCCTAAATCACCAGGTAAGCAATAGGGCTTAGGGTGAAATTCACTTCGCCCTACTCCTAAGTTCTACCACCATCCTCTGCTTCTTCCAGAAGAAAGGGGATAAAGAAAATTTGAAATAGTCAATAAGAACCCCCACCACCCCACCGCACCCCCAAACAAAACAGAACAGCTCTCAGGTGCCACAGACAGGATCAGACCCTGGTGATCAGGACCCCAGGGGCCACAGTCTACCTCTGTGTCACAGAGCAGAGGCCTTGCCCCTGTGGACTTCACCTGCCCACACCCTGAAGTCAATCCTGACTACAAGAGAAAGGGTATGGATTATGGAAACTTCCAGTCCAAGACCTGGGCCTCAGCCATGCAGTCTGGCCCTGACCCACACCTCTACTCTGTCCCCGTGCCTTGGTCACCACGCCCATGAAGTGGTCTCTGGCTTGTCTGGGCCAGTGCCCATCACCCATGCTGCAGAGCTCCCTGAGCCCAACTCTAGCAGAGCAAGAGCATAAACCTGGAGGCACCACTCTGCTGCCCACAAGCTATGTGACTACGGGTATGTTTATAACCTGAGTGTCAAGTGTCCCACGGGAAAAGTGGACACAGTAGAAGCAACACCACACTTCCTACCGGCATGAGCAGAACACCAGTGCACCAGACCTCATCAGCTGCCAACAGCCACACAGAGGGTCACACAGTGTTCTGATATACAACCAGGCCTGAGAGTTACGCTAGGAACAGTTGGCCATAATTCAGATCGTCCCCACAAATTATTACAAAGACAGAATAGCTCTGAAGCCAGGCTGCCCCTCACTGGTAAGCTGTGTAACCCTGGGCAAATGGTTTGATTGCCCTGGGCCTCAGTTTCCTCACTGACAATGTGGGGCCAATAACAGTACCTCACTCATGGGGCTTTTATAAGGATTTAAGAATGAAAACACATCAAGCACTCTAAAAAGTGTCTACTACAGCACATACATATAAAATGTTATATATTAATTATGATACATGAGGGGTTCTTAATCTTTCAGGTTCTTAGGAAGCTATATGCTTTTCCAAAAGTATGCACATCCCCTCAGGGTTTTTGTCCACATTTCTGGGAAGTGCCGGGCTTCTCAGCTCCCATTATGAAACCTTGGGGTGGCCCTGCCTATGAAACAGCCCCCCCCAATCCCACCTCCAGGCACACAGACACACTCTGGCCTCTCCTAGTCCTAAACCCTGTGGTTATAAGGCTTCTGCCCTGCTACCTTGTCCACAGCTGTCCCCTCGGTTAGTCACAATCTTGACCTTGGGCCTGGCTGCCCCTCAGTGTCTCCCAGTCTCCCTGTAACCACATTCACATTTCGATACTCATCTGAGCCCTGGGATTTACAGCACAGAGGTTCAGAAACCCCACAGAAGCCCAGGAAGACGCCTCACACACTGAGAGTGGACTCTTTGCTGCAGCTTCATTATGCACAGACGCTGTGAGGGGCTGCCAGAGCGCAAACGCAATCCATCTCCAAGTCGAACAGCTGAACTGGGTTCACAGTGCATGATGCTCTTCCCACTTGTTACGTGTTGAGGCAAAATTAATCACTATTACTCAGGAGCCTTAATTCTAGCATCATCTCAGGATGGGGAGGGAGTTTTGGAAACAGCAGATCAAATTGGCACATTAATTATTTACCCATTTGGCATCTTCATTTGGAAAATGTGTGTTATTGTTATTATTATGTGTCCTAGTATGGCAATTGTTAGTTGGCCCCAGCCAGGACACAATTTTGCGGTTTCCATGGGAATACTGGAGGAGATAGTTCTGTTTGTCTGGTTATGGTTCTGGCTCTGAGGGACACCCCTGCTACATAAAAGACAAAGTATGCTGAGAGGAGCACCAAACTTGGAGTCAGAAGGTCGTTGCCCTAGCAAACTGTCATCTGTAATATGGGCTGAAGGCTGGGCAGTGCCTGTGGCTCAAGGAGTAGGGCGCCGGCCCCATATACTGGGGGTGGCACCTTCAAGCCCGGCCCCCAGCCAAAACTGCACACACACACAAAAAAAATTGGGCTGATGGCTGTTGGAAGTGTTCAACATCGTATAGTACGGTACAAAACAAAAAAAGAAACATGGGTAAGTGTCTGTCATGTTGCTAACCAACCTGTGTGCAGTCCTGCACTAGATGGAAAGTGTTCACTGCAGCAGCTCATGACAGAAGCAGCAGTCAATAATAAACACTGCCCACCCCTTTGTAGAGCTAATTACTTCTTGAGAACTCTCTCCTGCACTGTTTTGGGTGATATTAAGTTCTGCCTCTTGGGAATCTACAGAAACATGGGCAAAGGCCAGGCACGGTGGCTCACACCTAGCACTCTGGGAGGTGGAGGCAGGTGGACTGCCTGAGGTCACAGGTTCAAGACCAGCCTGAGCAAGTGCAACACTCCTTCTCTAAAAAATAGCTGGGTGGCACTCGCTTCGGCAGCACATATACTAAAACTGGAATGATACAGAGAAGATTAGCATGGTCCCTGTGCAAGGATGACATGCAAATTCGTAAAACGTTCCATAGTTTAAAAAAAAAAAAAAATAGCTGGATGCTGTGACAGGCGCCTGTAGTTCCAGCTATTCAGGAGACTGAGACAAGAGATACACTTAAGTCTAAGAGTTTGAGGATGCTGTGAGCTACGACACTATGGCACTCTACCAAGGGCAACAAAATGAGAACCTGTCTCAAAAAAAAAAAAAAGAAAGAAACACGGGTAATGTCATGTTGCTAACCAACTTATGTTTTGTCCTGCACTAGATGGAAAGTTTTCTGAATAGAGCCCAACTCCCAGCTCCTAGCATAGCAGGTTCAGGAAAGGCTCAATAAAGGAATGAAAGAAATAGGATATGCAAGTGGAAGGTATCTTAGCCGCTAGTGTTATTCTAACTAGTTAACAATATTACCTGCCTGAGAAAGCCAAGTTTACAATGAACTGATGGTTTGAGGTTTCAAGGCTGGAACAATGTCACCAGACCCAGTCTTTACTTCTGGACTTACTGCACAAGTGGATCTGTGAATTCCCATCTACAATGGTGCCAATAAAATGCCAATCAAGCATGATGGAAACAGCAGGACAGACCTGACCCCCACCAACACAAAGAGCTCAACTTTTCCAGTGGCTACACCATCCACCAAAACCAACATGTCAACACATTGCACACAGCTGTGTTTTTTTCCTCATATGATCTGAGATGAGGTTTGGGGTTGCCAAAAAAAAAGGATATACATTTTAAGAGATATTACCTATGTATAACTTTTCAAAGCTGAACAGAAACGTGGTAGCAATGTGTAGTATGACGTTCACTCAAAAGACGGCATCAATCAATTGAATACTAGCATCACCATGAGACAGCCAGAACAGTCAAAGAAAATGGTGGGACCACGGTTGTCATTCAAGGAGCACAAGACAATTTTGAAGTGATATGTGGAATTTGAGAATGTTGTGGAAGTACCACAATGAAGGTGAGAGTATGGCTGTACCACAGAAAACCAGCTACACTGGTGGTACTTCAGGAGGAAATGGAGACAGCACGTGCAGTGATATGCATATACGCGGACACTCGGCCAACACCACTCAAGCAGTAGTTCACTGTAATCAGAAGTGCCTGGACTCTGATGTCAACCACTTTGAGCATCTCTTATAATTGCAGAAGTCAAAAGTGATTTGTATTCATCTTTTGTTATCAGTATATCTTGAGTATTACAATTTGAATACAGTTTTTCCTTCCTTAAAATGTATATACTTTTTTTGTTGAGACAGAGCCTCAAGCTGTCACCCTGGACAGAGTGCTGTAGCAACACAGCTCACAGCAACCTCCATTTCCCGGGCTCAAGCGAGTCTCTTGCCTCCGCCTCCCAAGCAGCTGGGACTGCAGACGCCCGCCTCAACACCCGGCCATTTTTTTGGTTGCAGCCGTCATTGTTTTTGGCAGGTCCGGGCTGGATTCGAACCTGCCAGCTCAGGTGTACGTGGCTGGCGCCTTAGCCCACTGAGCCACAGGCGCCAAGCCATAAAATGTATATACTTTTTTTGGCGCCCTCCAAAGACACATCCTCAGTCCCACCATTCCTCTGTCTTGACAGCAAAGTATAAACAATACCTCTGTTTCTCAGGATGTCTCCAAAAGTCACGTTAGTCCAAATAACAGAGCCCTTCCCATTGAATGTTCTGAGTCACTCTCCCCAAGAAGAGTGCCACTTGGCCATTTGCTCTGGAAATAGCACATGGAGCTCCTGAGGGGTCTGGGACCCCCTCCTGCATTCTCCAGGCCTTCTGAGTAAGAACAGAAGAGCTGATCTCTTCTAGAGTTGAAAGCCAAGCTCTCTCTATAGACTACCAGCAGGACCCTCCAAGCCTTTCATCATGGTGATGAATGGCCACCAACCCCACTTACAATACCATTCATGATACAGTTCTGACTTTGTAACATTCAATATTATGTTAAGCATCTTCTATTACATAAGACAGTTCTGCTATAATACTTGTTTTGAAAAATATTCTAAGAAGAATAAAACAGTAGCATAGTTTTACATATGTTAAATGTCTAGAACAAATTTGTTCCAGTGTGATTGATATATTAGGGAATAGTTTGATCATAATCGAAATTTTACATTAGCTTATGTGCACTGTCATCTGCAAGAAACACTGTGAATGCAGATAATTGTATCGGGCTGAACCTGCCACAAGAGAATACAAGAAACACAGACCTCAAACGTCGCTGCACATGGCTAAGTCAACTACATCTAGGGTTGAGGCCTTCCATCCCATTTCAGAGGACCCTCCTTCCATCACCACACAATGATTGCAAGCAGCAACACTTCTGAAGCCCACTTCCACAAGTGGATTTAAAGGTGAAGTGTCATGCATATTGTGGCCTTATGTATTTCTCAAACATTTAACATATATAAAACTATGCTGTTTTATTATTCTTATGTTTTCTGTGTCACTGATGAAGTTTTACATGTGATGGCCCCAATTCATTTTCCCTATGAGCCCTGAAGTTTCCATTGTGTGATTCTGCATACTATGGTAATGTCTAGGAACACATATACTGCGCTATAGTGGAACTTATATCCAGCCTGAGCAAGAGAAAGACTTTCATCTCTATTTTCTAAAAATAGAAAAACTAGCCAGATGTTGTGGTAGGTACCTATAGTCCCAGCTACTCAGGAGGCCGAGGCAATAGGATTGCTCAAGTTCAAAAGTTCGAGGTTGCTGTGAGCCATGATGCCATGGTACTCTACCCAGGGTGATTGAGTGAGACTCTCTCTCAAAAAAAAAAAAAAGGACTAACCATATCTTAAATGAGCTAATGTAATGTACATATGTCCAGAACAGTGCAGGAGTATAGTAGCATTAGCTATCATCACCATCATTGTCGTCATCCCACACTTTATGGCAGCAGAGACCACGGCATATAGGCCCTTAGGTAGTGCTCAATGTCTTGCAATTGTCAATTATTTAACAAACATCTGCTTAACCGACTGACAGGTCAACAGTCACACTTGGTATTTCTCTCTAAATTGCTTTCAAGGGCTTTATCATGCACCACCAATGACAAATCATTCATCCTCAGTAAGCAGGCTCAGAGAGGTTTTAATTATGTACTGGAAGGGAGACCAATCTCCCTGTTCTTCCAGCAGACCCTCTGCTCTCCACTGCTCTGCCCCACCTACCTTTAAGAAGTCAAAGTGCTTGAGCATCTGGGCTACTTTCTCAGCATTCCTCCCTTCATTGAGGAAATCCAACTCCAAAGGAAGGTTCTTCTTGGCTTCATCCACCAGCCACATAAACTCAAAGTCTGGAAATAGCTGTTTCACAGCCAGGACGAGCACCTGAAATCCACCAAGCACCCCATTAGTCAGCGCACAGCACCCACCATGGGAGGTACATTTCCTACCCTCCTGCTGGGTCATCCCTGGAGTACAGGTTGGTGAAAAACTGCTCCCCTGGGTTCCATCTCTGGAATCTAAGACGATCACAGCCCAACAGCCACTGGCAGTAACCATGACTACTGTCTGCTAAGTAGCACTCCCCATGCACCCAGCACTTCACATTAAGTAACTCCACTTAATCCTCACGACTCCGGAGGTACACAGATGCATATCCTAACATCCCCATTGCATAGATGAGGAAGCTAAAGCTCTGAGAGGTTATATGATTTTTCACCAATTTACCCAGCAGAGGAAGTTCAGCGCCAGAATTCCACTTGGGTCTACCCGACTCCAAGGCCCTGCACTGAAGCACTTCATTCAACTGCTGCTGTTGCTACTCCCAGATTTGTTCTTCAGGGTCCTCTTTACAAAGAACTCAGAGACTGTTTTAATTATAACAGTCATTTTATTTCTTTCTTAAGCTGAAGGCTTAGTACTCAAGTGTTTATAATATTAGTTTCTATACTTTCTGCATGTCTAAAATATTATGTAATAAAAAATTAAATTGGAATAAGAAAACAAGGCTGGGCATAACAAGAGATAAAGGATTTAAATACTTGAATAAAAAACTTGGATTTTTGACAATTTTGATCCACAGTAGATTCTTAAGCAATGAAGTGATGAAAGAGAGTTTTAGAAGACATATCTGGCATTCTGGTATCAGCTGAATGATGTGAAATTAAACACCACAGGCCGAGAACAAGAGCCCAGTGATGTGTGCAGAGCAGATCACAGTCCCTCCATGGGCAGGGATCAGCCCTGAGGCTGCCTCATCACCTGGGCCCTGGCTTGGAGACGGTGTCACAACGACATGGGTGACGGCTCTATAGTAAGTGAGCAAGGGTGATACCTGGGATATGAATGGTGTTCTAGAATTCCGAGGGGGAAACATAGAAGGCACCTCCCCTGCTCTTCCATAAGCTCCCCTGTTGGCATTCAAAGCCACGCCTGGGGAGAACCACTGGCTGATGATCCCAACAACTCTTGATATAGATTACAGTCCAAGTTCTCTGATAACACCCATCTTCTCCTGGTATAGCACACAGCAATGAGCAAGAACTGAAAAGCCATTGGCCCCGATATCGAGAGACTTTCCCCTTCCAATCTCTCCAGAAGGACTTATGGGGCCATAGCCAAGATACTTGTCTTGTGCTTCTTTTTGCCCTGGTCTATGATATTGTGTACAACAAGGCATTAGACTCATGTGACTCAAAAGAAATGAATCTAATTTGGGTCATTAACTAAGAGGCACTTACACCTTTATTTGTACCCCTTTGTCCTTGGTGATATACCAGATGCTATTCTGAAGGAATCACCACACAGGGTTATTACACTCAATTTCTACCAAAGCTCCTTTTAATTATATTAGGATGTAGTTTAATTTATTTTCAGTCCTGTCTGGTCTTTCGTGGGCTAGACCTGTGACCTTATGATAATCGATTTAGTGTACATTTTGTTTCTATTTGTGTCACATGAGACCAGGACGGGGAGATGACAACAGAGAGGCCTGGACAGCACATGTCAGGAACAGGCACCTGGGCATGGCAGCCTCCAGACATCACATCTTGTCACAGGGCCCTCAGCTGGCCTTCAGTGGCCACCAAAGCTGGGTGATCTTGTGTCCAACACATATGAAACCCCCTTCTCATTTCATCATTGCTCAGTGCCTCTTACTTAATAGCCTCGCTTTAGAGTCATTTCTTTTGGATCACACATGCCTAATGCCTTGTTGGACATAGCACAGCAGGCACATAGATAACAGAAGGGCCTCACCCAGGCCTGAGCTGTGGCGATACACCCATCTAAGACACCTGAATTCCACTTTCCAGGATCCGAGTTCAGGCAAGAAATGTTCTACAGCATTCTGCTCCAGTCTAAATTTCAGTGGGCCTTGCCCACTCAGGGCAAGGAAAGGAGAGACAGTCAGGTTCCCTTATTTGTTCAACTAGTATTTACTGATTACCCTCTAGGCAATTACCCTGGGTCGGACATGAGAATATACAGGGAGCTACCTGTATATTCTATATAGCCTAGTGAGGCCTATACCAGGGAGTAAAGGGGAGAATCTTCTGGCCAAACAGTAATTCCTCATCATTTATTGTATGGCCATTGTTACTTGCAAAATTTTAAATTAGTATTAATATCCAAACAGCACTGAAAGGCACATTAAAGATTTTTTTGTTATTAATCAATTACATAATTAGTCATTACTAACACTATTGGTTATTATTAATACCTGATGCCATTAATCATAGAAGCAGGCATAGATTTTATTGATAATTGCTAATAACTAATTAATAACCCCCCAAAACTTTATAGTACTCATAAAACTGGTTTCTCAAGCATTCTGTGGGTTGTGGGCCAGCCCCTTGGTTAAACCAAAAAGGCTTGTTTGAATGGAAGTCAGTGGTTCTTAGCTTTATGGGAGGTCACCATTCCCTTTATGGAAGGTTATCAATTAGAAAACCTAATATCAGCTATGAAGCCCAGAAAATGTACAAACTCACATAATTTTGTACATAATTCAGGGGATTCTCCTACCCCTTGAAATTCACTGGGTCACTGGAGAAGGAAGGTCAAGTTAAGAGTGATCGGGACCAAGTAGTTTTGGGTTGCTGCCATTTCAGACTTTTCTAGTCTGAACAGAGTAAAATAAAACACCTCAGTTTCACCTTCTGTTTTCATTTAACTCCCTTCTTAAATGAATCTACTTAGCCTGCCCTAAGTAGATCCACTTTCAGTTTTTCTTTTTGACAGCAGCAATCAGCTAAAACAAAACAGGGGTTATTATCAATTCAACTTTGAATTTTTCTCCCAAAATGAATCTTTTCAATAAAATTCTTCCAACAGCCAATGTTTTCACCAGCATCTACCACATACTCAACACTTAGTAGATGTTTATCGAATAATCACATGAATAAATGAGTGAATAAAGGAATGAACAAATGGATATTTCAAAGAGTCTGTCTTCTCCTCTGAGATAATTATATATTCATATCTGTATTATCCAAAGGGATTGAGTTTTTCTGTTTCTGAGATTTTGATGGAAAGAGCAAGTACCTCCAAGTTTGGGGGAGCTATAGTTTCAGAATGCCTGAGGATCCCCTACTTGATCTGGAACCTTCTGAATCAATCAAGATACATTAAAAAATTAATCCTCTCTTGCAAGCAAAATAATAAAACTACGTAGGTTACTGGCTCACAGGAGGAAAAAATAAATTGTGGTCCACAAAGAAATATAATGGGAAAAATGAAGAGTCACATAGAAGTTTGAAAACTAGCAACTGCTATTTACATTAGCAAAAAAATGGGAATTAGCATTATTTAGTACCTACTATGTGACAGGCACTGTGCCACAAGATACTTTACAGATGCACTCTCATTTAATCTTGACAGTTTTACATGGAAGAAAACAGGCTCCTAGAGGTCAAGGTCACATAGTTTATAATTGCCAAAACAGGATCTGCACCCAGGTTTTTCTTGTTCTTACTTTATTCAGCCCTGCTTCATGCAATACAATACAGGACGCCACAATAGGAAGTTCAAGATAAGACACAGAAAGAGCTTTGTAAACTCTAAAATGCAACTGAAATGCACGTTACTGTTATCAAGTTATTATGTATTATAAAAGAAATAATGTTCTACAGGAAAACAGCACACTAAACAGAACGCCTGTACCAATCTGAGCTGGTAAAAATGAATGTCCGACAAGGATCGAAAATCAATTCAGAGTGATGTAAATAGCTTGCATTCATGGGATTTATCTTTGTTCTGAGAAGTTATTAAAGTACACACTTTTTAGAAAACAGAATTATATTGTGAAGAGAAGTTTCCATGGGATGGCCTACGCCTCTGGATATTTTTACATATATTCTTTAAAATAAAATCACTGTTGGATTCTGCCAACACAAACATTACCTAGCCACCCACTGCTCAATCAACACACTTAGTAAAGAAATAAGATGACAGACAGCATGCACTGAAAATGCTGCTCAAGAAAAGATAAAAAACATGACTGTCACAGGTCACTCTTCATTTTTAGAGGCCCTTGGGATCAGCCAGATGACATCAAGTGGTTCTCAGGCCATAGAATTCTGCCCCAACAAAGCAGAGAGCCTTGGGAACTGTAGTACATGGGAGGCATGGTACTTGACCATGAGTTAGATTCCTTAGGGACGATAGAGAAAGCGGGCATTTATCATTAATCAGAAGCTTGAGAGATAACCAGGAGTGATACAGCATGGTCAGGACCTGGGGATTATGGTCTTTCCTCAGCTCACAGATCATCTATCTAGGTTCAACCCTGCCCTCAAGTAGAGAATGGCAATGAGATATGGCCTGCTAAGCTCCTTGCTAATGTGGGCAGAAAAGAACTGCTGCAAAGCCAGCCCGCCAGCAGACGGATGGACTATGCTTCGTCAGTTCACCCTTTCCTGCTGAATCATTGTTCCAATCTCTAGGCCCAATTAGTCTGGCTCTGGACAGCCACTCAAATCAATAAGAGTCACTGGCCGTGCATCTAGAAGTAGAGTTGCCCCAACTGTTAAAGGGACAATATCAGGTGATAATGACAAAGCTGAAAAACATCCTTGCCTGTGTCTTTCTCTTTTGTGCAAAGTCACTTGACACCATCAGACTCACTAAACACCCTTTACTGAGAATCAGCCTCCATTCTCTGTCGTCATTCAACTGTCTATCCCAGACAATGTCCCCATTCCCCAAGAGAAGTGATAGGTTCACAGGAGAAACAAAACACTAGTGTGGCATGTGCTATTGGGTACAACCCAACAGCCATCTCCCATACCTTCCTGGCTAACAGAACCCCAATTTTGTGCATCATTCATGAAAAACATCAGCCTGAGATGGTGAATCGAAATTGGTCTAAGCCAACAGAGGTGGTCTCATTTCTCTGGCTAAGTCTGATTTAGGCATTGGCTTTCCTTCTGGCCAAGAAGAAACAAAGGGAATTCTACCAGGGAACTCCTTTTTTACAGAGGATGTGGGAGGTGGGGGGAACAGGCTCTCTTTGGCATCTGGTTATACCTTCGTTATAACAACAGGAACTACTGCAGCTGTTTTGAGCCCCTGAGGGACACCAGCCAGGAAGGTGAGGTGGCAGAGTGAAGGATGGGAAGAACCTGGGTCCTTACAAATCACAATGAGATACTGAGTTAATCCAGTTGATCCAATTTCCAGATATCTTCCCATGTGAGATAATATGGATTATTATCTATTCTACTTTCAGTGGGATTTTCTGATTCTTGGAGCCAAAAGTAGCCTACCTATACAACCAGTAGTCCCCACTTCCTTGCTCAAAAGTCTCACTCCTGTAGACCTTACATACACACACACACACACACACACATCCATCCTTATAACAGATCTATGTTTGGATTTGTAAGATCACCTCTTAAAATGCAAATATACAGAGGCTAAAACTATTAGTCACTCTCTCTTTAGAGTAAATTGCTTTAATCAAATCATCTTCCTCTAAAGACCAGGCTGTGTTCAATGACACAATGGTGAGAAACCTGAGGCCCACATATGGCCCCTGAATCTATGAGTACAGCCTTTTGACTGAATCCAAATTTTACAGAACAAATTATTTTAATAAAACTAACCTAGGGGTAAGAGCAATGGGCAACAGGAACAAAGGAGGAGGCCACACAACACCTGAAACTGTCATGAAAGGAGGCACAGAAGGCCATGCAGAAAAGTAGCTTTGCCTGCCTTCTGTCTCTGAATTTCTGGTGGCTAACACAGCCCACAGGGCCCCTAAATATCATCCTTCTTCTGCCAAGAATCTCTGAGCACCTTTCTGAGGTTTTCATTCCTAAAACCAAGATGTGTTTAGGTCCGGACTCCAGTTGGGCTCTTCTTGCTTTTGTAGCAGAAAACGACCCAGGCAGGACTTTTTCCACCAGAGACCAAGCCCAGTGAGAAGGCAATGCCACCCGGTACCGCTGCTAATGCTGATGGTCCTTGGGGGCTGGTAGCCTTAGGCTTCCTTCCCAGCTGTTCTGAAGGCTATGAGCATGGGTCTTGGGTCTGCCTTGTGGTCCCAGCCCCAGCGCTGCCTCAGCCACAGCCAAGGAGCCACTCTGTACTCTGCACACAGCCTGCCACTCTGTGCTTCCCAAGAAAAGCATCTGATGCTTATCTTGGAGGCAGATGCCAAAATCTTTATTGCTGCTATTATTTCTATGACCTTGTAGCAACCATTACTTGGGAGAGTCGGCCAGACTCTGAGCAGAGAAAAAACGACAGCTGTCCTCCCAGCCCAAGTGGGCCCTGATGGCACTGCTGGGCAGAGCTAGGTTTCTCCCTGACTCAGGAGTGGCTGCTGGGCATCAGGAAACCCAGGAATCCTCTGAGACTCCTGTTTCTTTCCCAGCTCTGGCTGTTCCACAACCCCTGACAGGTGCTCAAAAAAATCAAGTTTCCAGGTGGATGCCTAGTGCCACTCAACAGCCCTGCCCCTTCGCCCCAGTCAGCTCCCACCTCCACTGCACACAGCAGCTATTCCAAACCTTCACCCCCTCGAGTCTCCAATGCCACCTTCTACCCCCTCATTCTTAGCAGATGGTCTCACCTCCCACTTCTGAGAAAACATAGACCTGGCTCCCACTGGGCAAGGTCACCACAGTCCTGGGCACCACATCTGTGACCTGGCTCCCACTGGGCAAGCTCGCCACAGTCCCGGGTCCCACATCTATGACCTGGCTCCCACTGGGCAAGCTTGCCACAGTCCCGGGCCCCACATCCACGACCTGGCTCCCACTGGGCAAGTTCATCACAGTCCCGGCCTCCACCCGGCCCAGCTGCTAAACTCCAGAGAATCAAAAAGCTCTTCTTTTTGTCTCTCCACTTTGAGAATGACAGTGATGACTATGCTGATGACTGTCTCACCATCCCATCTTGCTTCTCAGCAATTCTGTCTCTGATAATCCCAATTTTCTGTTTTAAATTCCCTCTGTTTGAAATACCTACAGCAGTTTCTTTTATTCTGAATGAACCTAGTCTGATATATAGGGTCTTGCTTTCTGAGGTTTCAGTTACCTGTGGTCAACTGCTCTGAAAATAGGTAAGTATAATATTTTAAGAGACAGAAGAGAAAGGCCACATTCACATTACTTTTTTTTAATTTTTTTTTTTTTTTTTTTTTTTGAGACAGTGTTGCTCTGTTGCCCTTGCTAGAGTATAGTGGTATCATATCATAGCTCACAGGTACCTCAAACTCCTAGGCTCAAGCAATCCTCCTACCGCAGCCTCCCGAGTAGCTGGCACTACAGGTGCCCGCCACCACACTTGGGTAATATTTCTATTTTTTGCAGAGACAGGGTCTTGCTCTTGCTCAGGCTAGTCTCAGACTCCTGAGCTCAAGCGATCTTCCAACCTTGGCATCCCAGAGTGGTAGGATTATAGGTGTGAGCTACCGTGCCCTGCCCACATTACTTTTATTACAATATTTTATTCTATTTTATTATTAGTTACTGTTGTTAATCTCCTGGCTAATTTACAAATTAAACTTTACCATAGGTACGTACATAATATGCCTAAGAAAAAACAGTATGCATAAGGTTCAGCATTTTTCAAGATTTCAGGTATCTTCTGAGGGTCTTGGAACAAAACCTAAACCAATAAGGGGACCCTACTATAACCCAAACTTCACCATTTAAGCCAGAAACTTAAGGTGGCTTGTCTCCTCCTTGCCCCCACCCTACATCAAGCCACAGGGTCCTGATGACTCCACCCCAAGCCCTGCACCCCTCCACCCCCACTGCCTCGCTTCCCTCCATTGCTTCTCTCTCAGACCAATGCAGCAGCCACTCAGTCTCCCAGCTACAGTCTTTCTGCCTACCCATACATCCTCCAGACTACCAACAGATTTTTACTTCTAATGCAAATCTGATCATGACAGTTCCCTGATTAAAATTCTTAAATGGTTTCCCACTGACTACAGGAGAAAATCAGATCTGCTCAGGTCCACAAGCATGTACTGAGTCTTGCCTGTGTATACCATTCTACCTTAGCTGGAATGAAAGGCCCCTCCAGGTTCTATCCTGCCTGCCTTCCCAGCCTCATCTCCAGCCGCCCCTGGGTCATACTACCTGAAACGAAGTCCTCCAAGCACAGCCTGATCCTCTAGAATTGAGGTCTTCATACATCCTGTGCTATCTTTCCCCTGCCTGGCATCCCCTGGACACTCCATCTATCCAGGCACAGTGGCACCTGGCCTGGCACTCTGCAAACACCCCTCTGCCAGACCTCACATCCCCACACTGCATCCTCTCTAAATGGGAAGCTCTGCAAGAGAAAGATGAAGCTCACTCACTCGTGTGTCCCCAGCACTGACCATGTACACGAAGAGCCCCTCCATTTACATGTTATGTTTGGTTAAGGTAAGTTGAAAGAGTGAGCAAAAGAAAGAGAAAGAGAAAAGGAAGGAGAGGGACATGCTGGCACGTCAGATAGATCACTGACCTGTCTGTGCAGGGTGCCGGCTACCTCCCCAAGCAGTGGCTAGCTCATCCTCTTTCTCCCCTGAGCTGAGCATGGAGCTAGAAAAGGGCTTTTCCCATGGCCACTTTCAGGCAGGTAAGTTTGTTCATTCAAAACAACTATCAAATAAGCAAACCTGCAATCTGCAAAAATAGTTCTATGTGATCTATATGTTATGTTTACATCCCTGTACACCACATACTTCCTTTTGTTAAATTAAGATGTAACTTTTTTATAATCCCAAGGAAATCACCTTTGGTTCATCTCATTGCTGCAACATTCCTGTGAGGTTCCCTCCCCCTCAGCCCCAGCAGCTGCTCAGAGTGTTCTGAGAACATCATAGGAGTTTCCAAGGACTAATCAAGAACTGACAACCCTGCCATGGGCTCTTGGTCAGCCGTCCTCTCCCACTCTGCTACTCAAAGGCCACCTTCACCCACCAGCCTGAACCAGTATCATGGAGGGAGGCTGCCTGGGGAAAGGCAGCCTCCCTCCACGCACACAAGCATGTTCCTGGGGAAAGGCAGACTGAGGACAAAGTTAGGAGAAAAGGCTCTCACCTCCATCAGGAGAATGTCCTTCGAGCTCTGGGCCTGCACCTTCGGGTGCTGGACCTTCACGGCCACCGTCCGCCCGTCATGCAGCACTGCCTTGTGGACCTGGGCCAGGGAGGCTGCCCCCAGAGGGGTATCGTCGAAGCTCATGAACAAATCATGGATCTGTGGAGAGAGGAGGGAGGACAGAGCAATTGAGGAGATGACCCAGTGCAGTGAGGGGGCCTGGAAGACAGGCCAGAGTCAGGGCTGCAATGCCCTCACCATGGATTTTCCGCTTTATCAGTTGTGGGCCTTTGGCTACTGTAAAGATCTGCAGCAGGCGGCTCGGCGCCTGTGCCTCAATGGGCTAAGGCATCAGCCACGTACACCTGAGGTGGTGGGTTTGAATCCAGCCTGGGCCTACCAAACAACAATGCCGGCTACAACCAAAAAAAAAAAAAAAAAAAATGGCCAGGCGTTGTGGCGGGTGCCTGTAGTCCCAGCTACTTGAGAGGCAGAGGCAGGAGACTCGCTTGAGCCCAGGAATTGGAGGTTGCTGTGAGCTGTGATGCCACGGCACTCTCTCCAGGGTAACAGCTTGAGGCTCTGTCTCAAAAAAAAAAAAAAAAAAAAAAAAGATCTGCAGCAGGCATATGGAGAAAAGGGGACAGAAGACACAGGTGAAGAATGCGTCCTCCTCATACACGTGCACAGTGTGCCTGAGCACCTCTGTCAAAGAAGGCCAAAGAGTGCCGTCTGGAATGTTCAGAACTGAGGATCATCCACCCATTTAATTATCCACCTTTGTGCCTCCTGGGAGCTCACACATGACAATCAAACTTAACAGATCCCAGGACAGGGATCAGATGCTTCCGTTCCACCGACCAAGAGAGCTCAGAGAACCCTCAGCGGAGGCTCCAGACCCAACAACCTGCCCAGGCAGCAGCCTCAACATGGGTCCCAGAGCCCACCGCAGCCCAGCCACCCGGACGAGATCCTAGGGCTGCAGGCCAGACCATGGCTTTTGGGCCTCAACTGCAGTAACAACCAAAGATAGCCTGGGGACCCTTACTTCCCTCTCTACCTCACATTCTCTTTCTGCAAAGTGGAAATCATACTCCTACTCTTCCTTCTCCTCCTCCCTTTTTCTTTCCTTCCTTCCCTCTTAGAAATGCCACACCAATTCTCCCAAAAGAAACATTCTTTCTGACTTGAGCAGTCACACCTCCCTATCTGGTCCACACACTAATATTCTACCAGATGGAAAGGAGGCCCCTAAGGGCCTTTTCCAGCAACGGCCAAGCCTGAACTCCTAATCCTCTCATTTCTTTAAGTCTCTGTGCAGCATCAAGAGTCTGGGAAGTCCAGCCGATCACACGCACACAAGCACGGAGGTGTACAGATGGATGGGTGCCGTGCCTCCCTCCCGTCCCCGCAGGCTCTCACACTGAGGCCTGTTCAGTCTGTGCCCCTTCCTCTCGGTGCCCTCTCTCTGCAGCTGCCCTGCGCTGCAGCCCCTCTCCGCAGACATCAGAAATCCCCACAGCCACCACCCCACCTCTTCTACTAGGCTGCACCACCTCCTAGCTAATCTCATCTCAGTCCCTCCAGCCCTGTCATCATTCATCCCATTATCAAACATCCTGCCCAGACCAAAGAACATCCTACATTCCTCTGTCACAAGAGGTATGTCTGAGACTGGCCTCCTGCCCTGTGCCCTCCTCACTGAATTCGTACTGGAGCCCCTCCTGCCCCTGGCGCTCCCTGCTCTCCCACAATGCACTTGTCTGTTCCCTCCTTCCTCAGTTTGAGGCTCCTTAACAGTAGATTCTTCCCTCTTCAGCCACCCTAACTGCCCTGGCACTAACAACACAAGAACCTTTCTTCATGGGCCTGGGCTTGGTACGGGAAGACCCCAGGACCATCACCCCTATAAACTCCACTAGAACATCAGCTCCAAACAGGCAGGGTTTTTTTGTGTTTTGCTTACTGCTTAATTCCCTGCACCTAAAACAAGACTGGAACTAGATGATGCCAAATAAACATTTGTTAAATAACTGGATCCATTATTCTCTCTATTGCAGAAGAAGTAAATCAACCTTTTTTTTCCCTGGGAACCCCCGGGCCACAGATTGGTACTGGTCTGCAGCCTATTAGGAACTGGGTCACACAGCAGGTAAGTGAGCAAAGCTTCATCTATAGTTACAGCCAGTCTCCATTGCTTACATCACTGCCTGAACACCATCTCCTGTCAGATTCCCACCCCTGCATCCAGTGGTACCAAAAAGGTTGGGGACCACTGAGCTGCATCTTCCTGCTCCCACACTCCTATTAATCCAAAGACTTCAAAATCCAAAATGGTAAAAGCACAGGTCACACATGAGATTCACCTAGGCAGACTCCACCAGCCACTCTGAGGTGGGTATGGGACCCTGGCCTGACCACTAAGAACCCTGAAGACCCCTGGCCACACAAAATGATTCAGAGATGACACGTGACTCAACTGGTCCAATCAGACTCAACTACTTTACTTTTGACTGAACTACAAAAGAGATGCTTTCTTTCTTTTGAACTTGGACATAAAAACACAGATAAGCCTGGAGTAGAGCTGCTGAGGGTCACAGAGTAGCAACAAAAAGCAGAGCCAAGGACAGAGAGAGTGAATCCTGTTCACAGAGCTGGAGCCTGTTGATCTAGCCTGAGGACCCACCCAGTAATTCCTTTATTAGCTTAAGCCAGTTTAGGTGTTCTGTCACAAGTGAAGGGGCTCTGACTGACACAGTGTGTCCTCAGGCCCCAGCTGGGATAAATGGAAGCAGCACAGGCCAAGTGCCCACCACCTCCAGAGACTCAGTGAGCCTGAGTCCCATTCCCTCCCCTCCTTCTTGCTGGGTCACGGATCTAGGAAACAGAGGGAAGGTAGAGCTCCAGCAACAGTCCCAGACACTGCATAATAAGATCCACACCAAATCCCTTGGGAAACCCTCTGATAATTCCTAAAGTAGCACTAAGGAGAAGGTTTTCTAGCGCAGAGCTATGAATTCAGACCCTCCTCCTCCAGGCACCAAGACTGGCCCAATCTTCCTGCTGCAAAAGGACTTGGGGGTCATTTGACCTCACTCCTGACCCTAAGCCTCCACCTGGCTCCCAGGAACATCTGCTTGTTGTCAGAGAAGGACAATCAGTTTTCAAGCCAGTGTCATTGCAGGGGCACTGCAGAGTCATTGCAACAGAAAAGTGACATAGCATCACTAGGCCATGTGGCAAGAGCAGCTGCCAAGAGCACCCCACAGGGAGGTGGGGGAAGGAAAGGGCTAAGATACACAGATCCTAATCTTCAGGGTGAGAGAAAGCCCGGCCTACTATACCCTCAGGAGCCAGAAAGAGGGCTTCCTACAGTACCCTGACCCCAACCTGGGATCAAGGGACCCTAAGATACCACCCAAGTCCAGCAGGCAACTCAGCACCCTGAACAATGCCCAAGTGCAGGGACTTGCCACATTCCCAGTTTCACCAGTGGAAACCCAAAGAGGTATGGGAAATGAGGATGCACCACTCACAGGCACAGGGAACTTGCCCCGCAGATGCCCAGCCTACAATCTCCCCCAGCGCCCCTGCAGCCATCCCATCCCTCTCTATCAGGAAGCAAGTCACACGCCCACACTCTCCTGTGCTTAAATGAGCACACACACATGCACACACACAATAATTGATTGCTCATGGATGTTCCTAGCTAGCTTATAAAAAAGGTAATTAAAGATTGGTGCTAGAGCCTGTAATTAAATATGAATAAAGTATCTCTAAATGGAACCTTGATTCAAAGTGTTCAGTGGAAGTACTTTATGCTGATAGACAGTAAAGAAAAATAGACCCTGTCCCGAAAGCAGAATTATACCCCCTATGCAGCTGAAACAAATGCCACCCCCCTCCAATCAGGCCCAATCCCCCAGCCCTTTCAGCAGAAACCATTAGCAGAAACCAACTGCAGCATTTGCAGCAATTAGATTCAAGCAGGGCCCTCTGCTGCCTCCAGTCACTCAAAGAAACTTGTCTCCCTTTCTGAGGCTTTCTTTCCCATTCCCTTTTTTTTTTCCTTCCCCTCTCTGGGTCTGGTGGCAAAATCAATTAACTAAAACAATTGCAATTTAATATGACTAGTTATGTGCTTTTTAATTACTGTCAGCCCATAATTCAAAAATATCGATGTCCCTGTCTGGAAAATGAAAAATAATTGGGAAAAAAGTTTCTCTAGCTTTGGTTTATCTATGTGTGTGTGTGTGTGTGAGCACGTGAGCATGGTTGCACACAAAGCATTGCACACGTAAGTGTAAAGGGGGGAAGGTGTTTGCCTTTTTATGAGCAGAAACACATCAGAGGGGTAAGAAGAAAGGGGCTTAGCAAATGGGGGTGCTGTTAAGTCTTCAACAATCTGGCTTCAGCTGGAGCTTGGGAATCAAGAGACCATGTGACACCAAACCCAAGTCAAAGGACACAGAGATTCTCCAGAAGGTCAGCTGTGCAGATGCTCAGCAAGCCAGGTTATTGGGTAGTGTTTCTAAAATGCCACACTGGGCAAACAAGCACTGCCCAGGATCTTCATTTGACCCAAAATAAGGTGATTGGGAGTCATGATCTTCTGCGGAAACCCCACTATGACTCTTATGGAAGTTGTGCTTGGGACATCTTAGCTAGCCTCACCAACGTCTGCAGCCTACCCAGCTCAGGCCCCACACAGGGACAGGCCCACCAGTCACAGGCTGGGGCATGGCCTGGATTTTCCAAAATGGCCCAATTTCTAATATTCCAGCCACTGTGTTCATACTCCAGCACATCAGGCTGATTGTGGTTTCAGAAACTACATCACCGTATCAATAATGCATCTCACAAACTCTGAATGGTCTGGCTCCAGATACAAACAGATCCTGCCTCAAAGCAGGCAAGTCCAGGCCTAGTTGCCGAGGCCAGGCAGTTCCTGCTCAAGAGCTGGGGAGACTGCCCAGGTCACCTGAGACAGAACTGACACAGGGCAGGTTACTATGGCATCAGCAGCAGCAGCAGTCTCAAGATGGCCCACCCCATGCCTGGCTAGGTGCCAGTTGCCATCCACGGGAGCCGGGGAGGGAGAGAGACAAGCCTCCATCTGTGCTAATGGAAGTGGCTGGAGTGGACCTTACCTACCCACTCCCACCCCTGTCTAAGGCAGACAAGATGAAACTAGCCAGCAACAACTCTGCAAAACTCTGACATCTGCCTGGGCAGAAAACCCACCACCACCTGTCTGGTTCCTCTGCCTGGAGCCCAGCCCCATCTCCCAGAGCCACTTCCCAGGGCCCTGCCCCAGGCATCCCTACATTGTATAATCACCCTACCAGCAGATACCCCATTTTGCTGCAATTCCTGCCCCCCATCCTTAAACATGTCTGGTCTGTATTCTACTACTTCAAGGTCATTTCTGAACCTTCCAAGGTGACACTTAACAGTGACAGCAAAAAGTGGCACATGCACACTCATTTTAAAATATGTTCACAATTTTTTTTAAATGAATAGCGAATAGTTTATTGGTAAGTATATGGTTTCAATGGCAGTAATAAATTCGCTTCAACAGGAGACAATAATCAAGTCAAAACAATAAATTTTTACTAATCATCAGAAAATCTGTGGCCATAAGGGCTGTCACATAGAAATTCAAAATCACTCAGAGGCCAAATCTTAAAGAAGATCTGTCCTCTTATTAGTCCATATGGAATAGGTCCATAGTACCTCAAAATCTGTAGAATTCTGGGTGGGTGCAGTGGCTCACTCCTGTAGTCCTAGCACTTTGGGAGGCCGAGATGGGCGGATTGCTTGAGCTCAGGAGTTGAAGACCAGCCTGAGCAAGAGGAAGACTCCATCTCTAAAAATAGCCCAGTGCTGTCGTGGATGCCTGTAGTCCCAGCTACTCGGGAAGCTGAGACCAGAGAATCACTTGAGCCCAGGAGTTTGAAGTTGCTATGAGCTATGATGATACAGCACTCTACAGAGGACAACACAGTGAGACTCTGTCTCCAAAAAAAAATATGAAATCTGTAGATTATCACCTTCTAACCAAACATGACCTGTTGGCACATAACTATGACTTTTAAAGAAATCTGATGAACTAGTAGTGAGGATTTTGTCCCCTTCCAAACCAATTACTCTTTTACAAATATTTGATTTTGGATCACTTGGGATTTTGTAATCACAATGTCACCTCTTTGGATACCACAGAAATATCGACTAAGGTTTTCTGCAAAAACAATATCTGAATTTTTAATTGTAGGCTCCACTGATGGTCTAGAACACATAACACCACCACCAATGTATTCAAAAGTACATTGAGCTATACGGCTGTACTGAACGGTATAGCCAACAAGTTGAAATGGTTTTCCCAGGACACCACGAAGCATAGTTATTTCTATGTAGTCTCTGCCACCATTGGCCATTTCTATTCTACATTACGTCCAATTTTTAGGGAAGTTTCAAGGCTTCAAGAAAAAAAATCTAAAGCATGTCTCAAAGCATATGTAGGCAACCCATGATTTTGGATTCACCTGGCCCCATAGAACCCCAGAAGACCCTATGTTCACAATTTTTAAACAGAAGTGGAGCCTACTCCTCTCCCCTGGAGTGTGAGCTGGGATTAATGATCCACTCCTGACATAACATATAGAAGAAGCAGGGTGTTGGCTCGGTGCCTGTGGCTCAACGGGCTAAGGCACCAGCCACGTACACCTGAGCTGGCGGGTTCGAATCCAGCCCGGGCCCGCCAAACAACAATAATGGCTGCAAACAAAAAAAATGGCCTGGCATTGTGGCGGGCACCTGTAGTCCCAGCTACTTGGGAGGCAGAGGCAGGAGACTCGCTTGAGCCCAGGAATTGGAGGTTGCTGTGAGCTGTGATGCCACAGCACTCTACCCAGGGTGACAGCTTGAGGCTCTGTCTCAAAAATAAAATAAAGTTAAATTATTTTTGGCTTCCATCTGGGAGGCCGAGGCTGGTATATTGCTTGAGCTCAGGAGTTTGAGACCAGGCTGAGCAAGAATAAGACCCTGTCTCTGCTAAAAAAAAAAAAAAAAAAAGAAAGAAAGAAAGAAAGAAAAACTAGCCAGGTGTTGTGGTGCATGCCTGTAGTCTCATCTACTTCAGAGGCTGAGGCAAGAGGATCACATGAGTCCAAGAGTTTGAGGTTGATATGAATTATAATGCTATGACACTCTACCCAGGGTGACAAAGTGAGACCATCTCAAAAAAAAAAAAAAATTCTTTTTGGCTAAACCAAATGGAAATAAAAACAGCTCCTCGTTTTGAGAAATTTTAAAACATGATTATATTTAACAGCCTAAGTCTGCAGCTACTAGATTTTCCAAGGCATGCCTGGGCACAGGTAGTTTTAAGGAGATGTGTTTCTGGATTTGATGTCTATGCGCTCTTTACTAAAATTGGTCTGCCTGAAAAGGTACCTGCTAGTGCAAATGTCAAGCTACTGACTTCTCATTTCCCTTGTTATCTTGCAAATTGTCCTTCTACCATAGTACAGAGGAAATTCATGCCTTAGCCCACCCTTAAGTTTATTGTAGTCTGTGGCTTTAGGCTGGAAAAACTTGTAGGCGTTTGACAAAGGGGCAGGGAACCCCTGGTGTCTGCACCTGATTCTGTCAAGGATGGAGTATGGTAGAAGAAGGAAGCGTTGGGATGTCAGGCTGTCATCACTTCTGGCGTCTCCTGGAGTGAGGCAACGGGAGTGATGACACTTTCATTTGCTGCCCACCACACTTTAGTCTCAGCGTACTGTTTTCGCTGGGGGAACTTTTCCCTACAGGAAAAAAAAGTTACACCTTTTCCTCACCTACTGTAAAGTTCACGGCTGAGACCCCTATAACAGAAGACAGATTAGTAAGAGAAAAGCAAAGTAATGTATTTAATGTAAGTTTTATGTGACAGGAGCTTTTAGAAATGAAGACCCAATGAAAAGTCAGATCCGTGTATCTGTGTGGACAGTCATACAGAAGCCTGATTGGAGGACAATCTAATGATGATAGTGGGGGGGGGGTTACTTAAGAAAGCCTGTTTCTTCAATTTACCATGATGTCGGGCAACACCTGTGGCTCAACAAGTAGGGCGCCGGCCCTATATACCAAGGGTGGCAGGTTGTGGCAGGCACCTGTGGTCCCAGCTACTCGAGAGCCTGAGGCAAGAGAATCGCCTAAGCCCAGGAGTTGGAGGTTGCTGTGAGCTGTGATGCCACCGGACTCTACTGAGGGTGATAAAGTGAGACTCTGTCTCTACAAAAAAATTATAGACACACACACACAGAGGTATTGTGGCAGGCACCTGTAATCCCAGGTACTTGGGAGGTGCAGGCAGGAGAATCGCTTGAGCCTGGGAGTTGGAGGTTGCTGTGAGCTGTGATGCTACAGCACTCTACCCAGGATGACAGCTTGAGGCACTGTCTCAAAAAAAAAAAAAGAAGAAGAAGAAAAAAAAAAGAAATATTGAAAGTAAAGCTCCCCACTTCCACCCCTACTGCTTGGCACCAGTGGCACAGTGGTTATGGTGCCACCACATGCACTGAGGCTGGCAGGTTCAAATCCAGCTCAAGCCAGCTAAGCAACAACAACAACAACAAAAATAGCCCGACGTTGTGGCTGGCATCTGTAGTCCCAGCTACTTTGGAGGCTGAGGCAAGAGAATCGCTTAAGCCCAAGAGTTTGAGGTTGCTTGAGCTGTGACGTCATGGCCCTCTACCGAGGGTGACATAATGAGACTCTGTCTCAAAAAAAAAAACAAAACAAAAGAAAGAAAAGAAAGCAAAAGTCCCTTATTTCACTTAAGCATCAAATTCATGGCAAGGTTCTGTGCATTATCTGCCTTTGAGTTATAAGTAAATATGCCCCAGAAAGACATAGTATCGTTTCCATAATTTTGTAATAGAAAATGAATCTAATTTGGCTGATTAGGATAACAATGAAGCCTAATTTTTCCAATTAGGTTAAATGGTATAAATTATCCATAAAATGAATTTGGCTAATCAGCAGATGCAAGGTTTTGAGGAAAACAATATTTAAAGTTCTAAAGGTTGAAGCTGGTGTGTGTGTGTGAGAGAGACAGTCAAAAATTGAAACCAAAATGTTTCAGTTTCTCTAACCTGACAGCACAGTGGCTTATGCCTGTAATCCTAGCACTTGGGAGGCTAAAATGAGAGGATTTCTTGAGATCAAGAGTTCAAGACCCACGGGCGGTGCCTGTGGCTCAGTGAGTAGAGAGCCAGCCCCATATACCAAGGGTGGCGGGTTCAAACCTGGCCCTGGCAGAACTGCAACAAAAAAATGGCCGGGCATTATGGCGGGCGCCTGTGGTCCCAGTTACTCAGGAGGCTGAGACAAGAGAATTGCCTAGGCCCAGGAGCTGGAGGTTGCTGTAAGCCATAAAGCCATGGCACTCTACCAAGGGCCACAGAGTGAGACTCTGTCTCTAAAAAAAAAAAAAAAAAAAAAAAAAGAGTTCAATACCTGGCCCGGTGCAGTGGCTCGTGCCTGTAATTCTAGCACTCTGGGAGGCAAAGGTACGTGGATTGCCTGAGCTCACAGGTTCAAGACCAGCCTGAGCCAGAGCAAGACCTTGTCTCAAAAAACAGCCAGATGTTGTGGTGGGCACCTGTAGTCTCAGCTACTTGGGAGGCTGAGGCAAGAAAATCACTTTAAGCCAGGAGTTTGAGGTTGCTGTGATCTATAACACCACGGCACTCTACCAAGGGCAACAAAGTGAGACCCTGTCTCAAAAAAAAAAAAAGAGTTCAAGACCAGCCTGAGCCAAAACCAAAACCATCTTCTCTACAAACAAGAGAAAAATCAGGGCGGTGCCTGTGGCTCAGCGAGTAGGGCGCTAGCCCCTGAAGGTGGTGGGTTCAAACCCGGCCTCGGCTGAACTGCAAAACAAAAAAATAGCCGGGCGTTGTGGCGGGCGCCTGTAGTCCCAGCTACTCGGGAGGTTGAGGCAAGAGAATCGCCTAAGCCCAGGAGTTGGAGGTTGCTGTGAGCTGTGTGACACCACACCACTCTACTGAGGACGACAAAGTGAGACTCTGTCTCTACAAAAAAAAAAAAAAGAAGAGAGAGAGAGGAAGAGAAAAATCAGTTGGAGGTGTGCTGGCACACATTTGTGGTGCCAGCTATTCAGGAAGCTGAGGACTGAAGCAGGAGAATCCCTT
The DNA here is from genome assembly GCA_963573935.1 of Arctocebus calabarensis. NCBI lineage: Eukaryota > Metazoa > Chordata > Mammalia > Primates > Lorisidae > Arctocebus > Arctocebus calabarensis. The sequence continues at coordinate 98,129 of CAUYON010116528.1, forward strand.
GAGCCCAGGAGTTTGAGGTGAACTATGATAACACCACTGTACTGTCTCCAAAAAAAAAAAAAAAATGTCCCCAGCCTTTCTAAATATATCAGATTAAGCTGGTGACCTCAAGATAAAAAGTAGTGGGTATAAGTAATGATAATATAATAAATCTCCAGATGCCTTTTTGATATACTTCCTAGAAATTTAAGAAGTGAACGACTCTATCAATGAAGTAATAAATCGTATTGTAAGGAGTGACTCTTTCCTAAATTCAATTCTGATAGTTTTTTTTTTGAGACAGAGTTTCATTATGTCGCCGCCCTGAGTAGAATGCTGTGGCCTCACAGCTCACAGCAACCTCCAACTCTTGGGCTTAAGCAATTCTCTTGCCTCGGCCTCCCAAGTAACTGGGACTATAGGCGCCCGCCACAACACCCAGCTATTTGTCGTTGTTGTTGTCATTGTTGTTTAGCTGCTCAGGGCCAGGTTCAAACCTACCAGCCCCGGTGTATGTGGCTGGCATCCTAACTACCGAGCTATGGGTTCCAAGCCAATTCTGATAGTCTTATTTGCTTTTATCATTATTTCCCAGCGTGCTCACTGTGGAATACACATAAAGTTCTATGACCAAACAAGTTTGGGGAAATGAAAAGCAGAATGCCGTTTATTGAGGGCTCCTTGGAATCCTTGTACTAATCACCTTTTGTAGCATAACAACACCATAAAATCACCGTGAGCATTTATTTCTTGTTTACAAATCTACAGGTCTGATATCGAAGTTCTGTCCCCAGCTAGGCGTTGATTCTGTTCCACTTGGCTCTGAAGCAGGCAGAATCAAAAGCTCCAGAGGAACAAGTAGAAACATGCAATACTGAAACTGCCCTTTATGAAATTAATAAAGGGCTACAAGGTAGGAACTGTGGTAGGGAAAATCTGAGTCTAGCCAGCCATTGTTCCCTACCTTGCTTCCCTAGAACTGCTTACTACAGTGACTAGGAGTCACGTAGCTGAGGGTCATAACATTGTTAGCTTTCCTCACTGCTCCCATAGATAACATCACCCTTGTGAAACCTAAGGCTGGTTTTTGAGGTATCTTAGACCCTGCATTCCAGTGGCACAGCTGATCCACCCAGACCAGTGGCCTATATCAAGGAACTGAGTCACCTGGTCTTGTGACCCCCACCCAAGAACTAACTCAGCAAAGAAGACAATTTCTATAGCCCTACAATTCCACCCAAACCCAGCCAATCGGCAGACTCAAATGCCTAACAATCTGTGCTCACCAAACTATCTTGAAAAACTCTTTCATCCAGCCTGAGCAAAAGTGAGAACCCCATCTCTACTAAAAATAGAAAAACTGAGGCAAGAGGATCGCTTGAGCCCGATTTGGAGGGTGTCTCACTTGCTGTGAGCTATGACGCTACGGCACTCTACCCAGGGTTCTGTCTCAAAAAAAAACCAAACACCTTTCTTTCTTGCAGGGCGTGGTGGCTCACACCTGTAATTCTAGCACTCTGGGAGGCCGAGGTGGGTGGATTGTTGAGCTCAGGAGTTTGAGGCCAGCTTGAGTTGGAGCAAGACCCTGTCTCTAAAAAAAGTAGATGGGTGGATGGTGCCTGTGGCTCAAAGGAGTAGGGCACCGGCCCCATATTCCGGAGGTAGTGGGTTCAAACCCAGACCCGGCCAAAAACCGCAAAAAAAAAAAGTAGACGGGCACTGTGGCAGGTGCCTGTACTCCCAGCTACTTGGGAGGCTGAAGCAAGAGGATCCTTTGAGCTCAAGAGTTTGACGTTGCTGTGAGCTATGATGCCAAGGCACTCTACCCAGGGTGACAAAGTGAGACCCTGTCTCAAAAAATAAAAAGATAAATGAAAAATAAAAACCCATTCTCCCAAATTCTCAGAGAGACAGATTTGAAACTTTCTCCGTCTCCTTGCATGGCACTGTGATATCACACTTTTTCTCTGCTAAAACCCCTGCTGTCTCAGTGAATTGACTTCCTCTTGAGCAACAGGCGATGAGCTGTGTAAGGCTTAACAATACCTCTTAAGGTCTACACTAGGACCTAGGGCCCTGTTACTTCCACCCACATTCTATTGTCTAAGGCAAGGTACATGGTCAAACCTAACCTCAATAGTCAGGGAGCCATCCTTCTTCCATGGATATGGGAAGAAGCACTGAATATTTGCTGTGCAGTAATCTACCCTAGATTTAAAATGGCAACATGCATCGAGAATCTTCAAAAGGGGAAATCTAGCCACTGGAATATTCCAAACTCATTGGACCAGATAGCCCATGAGCATTTCATAGGACTAATATATTTTTTTTAAGACAGAATCTCACTATGTCACCCTTGGTAGAGTGCAGTGGCATCACAGCTCACAGCAACCTCAAACTCTTGGGCTTTAGCGATTCTCCTGCCTCAGCCTCCCAAGTAGCTGGGACTATAGGTGCCTCCCACAACACCCAGCTATTTGGCTCGGTGCCTGTGGGTCAACAGGCTAAGGTGCCGGCCCCATACACCTGAGCTGGGGGTTCGAATCCCGCCTGGGCCCGCAGCAAACAAAAAAAATGGCCAGGCATTGTGGTGGGCGCCTGTAGTCCCAGCTACTTGGGAGGCGGAGGCAGCAGACTCGCTTGAGCCCAGGAATTGGAGGTTGCTGTGAGCTGTGATGCCACAGTACTCTATCCAAGGTGACAGTTTGAGGCTCTGTCTCAAAAAAAAAAAAAAAAAACCACTAAGCTATTTTTTGGTTGCAGTTGTCATTGTTGTTTAGCAGGCCCAGGCTGGGCTCAAACATGCCAGCTTCTGTTTATGTGGCCAGTACCCTACTCACTGGGCTACAGGTGCCGAGCCAAGACTAATTTTTTTTTTTTTCAGTTTTTAGCCAGGGCTGGGTTTGAACCCACCACTTCCAGCATATGAGGCCAATGCCCTACTTCTTTGAGCCACAGGTGCCGCCACCAAGACTAATATATTTTTAATTAACTTTAAGAAATGCTGTTTATAACAATCAGAATCTAATCAGGAAACCAAAACCAAATTAGATATTTAATATAAAGATCTGATGGTGGCTGGGCTCGATGGCTCACTCTGGGAGGCCGAGGCAGTGGATTGCCTGAGCTCACAGGTTCGAGACTAGCCTCAGCAAAAGCAAAACCCCATCTCTATTAAACATAGAAAAAAACTAGCTGAGTGTTGTAGTAAACACCTGTAGTCCCAGCTACTCAAGAAGCTAAGGCAAGAGAATCACTTGAGCCCAAGAGTTTGAGGTTGCTGTAAGTTAGGACACGATGGCACTCTCCCCAGTGCAACAGAATGAGACTCTGTCTCAAAAAAAAGAAAGAAAATATTGACAAACCTCAGCTAGATCAATCAAGAACTTGACAGAGGCTGGGTACAGTGGCTCGTACCTAAGGCCGGAGAATGACTTTAGCCCAGGAGTTTACAGTTGCTAGGCTGATGCTCTGGCATTCCACCAGGGAGACAGAGTAAGATTCTGTCTCAACAAAAAGAAAAAAAAAATTGACAGAAAGTACAAATTACCAGTATCATTATTGAATAGAGATCCTACAGAATGAAAAGTATAATAAGGTAATTTTATAAACAAGTTCATGTCAATAAATTAAATTTAAATAAATGGAAAAGTCCTTTAAAAGGTACCAAACCACACAAGATGAAATAAAAAATCTGAATAAGGGCGGTGCCTGTGGCTCAGCGGGTAGGACGCCTTACCCATATACTGAGGGTGGCCGGTTCAAACCCGGTCCCAGCCAAACTGCAACAAAAAAGAGCTGGGCATTATGGCGCATGCCCATATATCCCAGCTACTCAGGAGGTGGAGGCAAGAGGAACTACCTAAGCCCAAGAGCTGGAGGTTGCTGTAGGCTGCTGTGACGCCACAGCACTCTACCAACGGCAATAAAGTGAGACTCTGTCTCTAAAAAAAAAGAAAAATCTGAATATATATATATATATATATGCATATACACATTCATACTAACAATATATAAATACAAACGAAAAGAAGAATGTACATATTTCAAAGAAACCAAATTTTTCTCACAATCAAAAATGTCTGGACTGGGGTGGCACCTGTGGCTCATCAAGTAGGGCACCGGCCCCATATACTGATAGTGGCAGGTTCAAACCCGGCCTCAGTTGAACTGCAAAACAGAAAAATAGCTGGGCATTGTGTTGGGCGCCTGTAGTCCCATCTAC
>CAUYON010116532.1:0-13891 GCA_963573935.1 Arctocebus calabarensis
GCATGGTGGTCACCTACAGTCCCAGCTATTCAGGAGGCTGAGGCAAGAGAATCCCTTGAGCCCAAGGCTTTGAAGTTGCTGTGAGCTGTGACACCATGGCACACTACTGAGGGTGACAGAGTAAGATTCTGTCTCAAAATAATAACAGTAGTAATAAATACACGCACATGTGCATACTCGCACACATATATACATAAAACAAGCAAATGAAAAAACCTAAGAAACATCTAAAAATGATTTATTATAGAATCCAGAAGAAGAAATAGAGAAGACTCTTTGAAATTTTCAATAAAACTCAAAATGACATGGCCTGTCTGAAATAAGATGAGGAAGTTCTGAGCGAATGGCCTTGTCTGGTGTTGATGTTCTGTGAAATGGTTCAATAGGGAAGGACAAAGCTTAGCCATGAATGCCAGCTGGGTGTGCTGACACAGCCTAGTTGATGGGAGCAGGCCAGCGCCCGGCTCTCAGGGCTGCTTTCCTCATCCCCAGTCACCTATTATACTTTGATCTAGAGAAGATGAGCTGGGCGTCACAGGACATCAACCTACGGTTTCCAGATCTTCACCATTGCCCAAAGTTTGCTGACTAGGAGGCTTTCCAAACACCAGTCTGTATTTCTATATTTGAGCTATTTAAGACTTCAAATTTCATTCACATACAGCTAAGCATGGTGGCTCACTCCTGTAATCTTAGCACTCTGGGAGGGCAAAGTGGAAGGATGCTTAATAGCATATTTTAACATAAAAACAATAATTGGAAGAACATAATTCCAGAATAAAAGAAAGTCCTTTATTTTTGTTTTGTTGTGTTTTTGTTTTTTTGAGAAACTCTCCCTCTGGTGCCCTGAGTAGAGTGCCCTGGCATCATCAAAGCTCACAGCAACCTCAAACTCCTGGATTTAGGTGATCCTCCTGCCTTAGCCTCCTAACTAGCTGGGACTACAGCCACGTGCCACTATGCTTGGTTAATTTTTCTATTTTAGTAGAGACAGGGTTTCCCTCAAACTCTCTTTGCTCAGGTTGCCCTCAAACTCTTGAGATCCAGCGGTCCTCCTGCCCTGGCCTCCCCCAAATACATGAGCAAACTCACAAGCCAGCAGAACTGTTTTGAAACTCAAACTGAGCCAGACAGATCTTTCAGCAGGTTGCTGCCTGTGCCATCAGAAGTCCCACTTGCAAGGCCAACATTAAAAATCGACTGTTTTGTAATTGGTCAGAGTCCCATGTTTCCAGGACTTCTTTCTGTCAACATAATATTATGGAGCTCCCGGGATAAGTCTTCAATAAAGCGTGTGAGAAGGAAGAGTTAAACTTTATATTATTTTTCTTTTTCCTATCAATGCTGAATTTTAAAAGAACCCTTCAAAAATGCCTATTATTTAAATTGCAAATGCTCCTTTAACAAGGAGAGTAAAATGTATTATTGAAATGCTTATTTGCATTTTATTCTTAATTTTACAGAAAACCTTAAGAATGGAAGTTGTTTTTTCGCCTCTCACATCCTAAGAAACTAGATTCTGAGTCTGTACTCCATGGCTTCGGGATATTTTTATTGCAGAACTAAAAATGGAAAAAAAATGGAAGGCATTCTCTGGCTCTGTACTTGTTCTAGAAGTGTAGGCCTAGCAGGGGAGGCCAGTGCCCTGGGCAGAGGTGTTATCGAAACTGCCTGGGGGTTCTGGCCTAGGTCGGTTGCCACACAGAAAGCAAGGACAGAGACCAGGAGGACTGCCAAGGGAGAAAAGAATTTTTAAGACAAAAGACATTGGCCAGGAAAAAAGGGAAACAGCCTCAAATCCATCTCTGAATAAAGGAGAGTAGGGTCCTTAACTGCAGGGTGGGTTAGGAGGGGTGATGAGTCTTGGCTTCTGCACAGAGACCTTCAGAGTCTTGCAAAACATTCCACCAACTCAACAGGGCAAGTCATTAGTTAAAAGTTCTGGCCATTAAGCCCTACTGGGTTAATCTAAAATGAAAGGGAGATGATTATAAAGAACATATAGAGGCCTCGGCGCCTGTGGCTCGAGCAGCTAAGGCGCCAGCCACATACACCTGAGCTGGCGGGTTCGAATCCAGCCCAGGCGGCCAAACAACAATGACAGCTGCAACCAAAAAATAGCCAGGTGTTGTGGCGGGTGCCTGTAGTACCAGCCACTTGGGAGGTGGAGGCAGGAGAATCACTTGAGCCCAGGAGTTTGAGGTTGCTGGTTGCTGTGAGCTGTGATGCCACAGCATGCTACCCAGGGCAACAGCTTGAGGCTCTGTCTAAAAAAAAAAAAAAATATATATATATATATATATACACACACACACACAGAGGGTGATAAAGTGAGAGTCTGTCTCTACAAAAAAAAAAAAAAGATCTTGCAGGTGAGCTATTTTGAGAACAGATTTAATTAAGACCCTGGGAGACTTCCAAGAAAGAGCTGATACTCCTCAAATTGTGCTTTCCATGGAGCCTACAGTCACTAGGACAGGACCTGCCTTGCTGTGCAAGTTGTTAATAAACTTTCTTTTTCTTGCTAAAACTTTACTTGCTCTTTTCAATTATTTTGGTGACCACCTCAATCCACTGCACTGCTGTAATACTACTGTGTCATGTGGGGGGCAAAAATCCTAACCTCCAGGACACTGAGTTCAAAATGAGTAAGGTAAAATGTTAAAAACCAAATAAAAAGGCTAAAATGTAGCCCTCTGTGCTCTCCATGCCAAAAAAAAAAAAAAAAATTGAAGTTGAAGAAGAATACATTGAAGAATAAATTGAAATATGTTGATTCAATGGTTGCTCGTTTTAAAGAAGTCTTCAAATGGGGGACAGCTCCTGTGACTCAAAGGAGTAGGGTGCCGGCCCCAAATGCCTGAGGTGGTGGGTTCAAACCCAGCCCTGGCCAAAAACTGCAAAAAAAAAAAAAAAGTCTTCAAATGGCTGGAAGACCAAAATACCATATTTCTGAGAAAAGCATAACAAAAAAAAATTGTCAGCAGCGCCTGTGGCTCAAGGGGTTGTGCGCTGGCCCCATATGCCAGAGGTGGTTTGGGTTTTTGCCAAAACCTGCAAAAAAAAAAATCTTCCTCAAGACCTTTAGAAAACCATGACAGTCTTTATACCTTGCTCATTTTAAAAACTCCAAAGGAAAAAGGTATTGAATGTTAGAATGGTAAAGATTATCATCATTTTTCTTTCTTTATTTTTTGAGACAGACTCTCAAGTTGTCACCCTGGGCAGAGTGCTGTGGCATCATAGTTCATAGCAACTTCTAACTCTTGGGCTTCAGTGATTCTCTTGCCTCCACCTCCCAAGTAGCTAGGACTACAGGTGCCCACCACAATGCCTGGGCTATTTTCTTTTTTCTTTTTTGCAGTTGTCATTATTGTTTCAGCTGACTGGGGCCAGGTTCGAACCCAAGCCTTGATGTATGTGGCCACCGCCCTACCCTCTGAGCTACAGGCACTGCCATTATTCTCATTTTTATTTCTTGTGTATGATAGAGCCATATGCCAAAAGCATTTTTAAATTGTCCACTTTCTTCTCATTTACCATAATGTTTGCCAAAACCAAAAGTGAAATGCAAGAAATAGCTTTAATTTAGTTAAGATTTTAAAAAATATGTATAAGAAAAAAAGACATATTATTGTGCCAATTTCCACCATGCTCTAATCTCAGCAAGTTGGATTTAATTTGCATAATAGCTGTTGTAAAACTTGTTCCTTGGCAAATAGGTCTGGCTCTCAGCAAAGTCACGAAGATGGCAAAGTGTTTTTGACCCACCCAGTTCCAACTTCTTAAGGCCTGGGCCTTACTCCACCCTCTATTCCATTGTGGTCTCCCTATTTCCCTATTTGAAAATTCCAAGTTTAGGGCTGATGGCTCTCCCAATGTAAAACTGTTTTCTTTTCTTTTTGAGACGGAATTTTGCCCTCTTGCTCCAGCTAGAGTATGGTGGCATCATCATCGTTCCCTGCAACCTCAGGCTCCTGGGCTCAAGCGCTCCTTCTGCCTCAGCCTCCCAAGTAGCTGGGACTACAAGCATATGTCACACCCAGCTAGTTTTTCTATTTTGAGTAAAGACAGGGTCTCACTTTTCTCAGGCTGGTCTCACTTGACCTTAAGTGATTCTACTGCCTTGGCCTTCAAGAGTGCTATAAGATTATAGGCATCAGCCACTGTGCCTAAACCAAAGTACATTTTAATTTTAAGGATATGCAGATAAGAAATGTAAATGAACATAATGAGATAAGTGAAGGCTTCAGTATAATTCTGCATCTACATCTGAATGATGAGTCACATTGGCCTGTAATTTATTTATTTACATGCCTGTCTTTGGCAGCAGTGTAGGAATTGTGTGCTCTGGGCTCAGGCTGGGACAACAGGTGATCAATTTGTTTTTGATACATTAATAATGAATGAAGGTTTTCACATTTGGGTACTTTAACAACATACATATTGTCTCTACTCTTCTAAATTGCTACTTCTAATTCAAATGTCATTTTTTCTCAGGAGGCACATTTGAAGTGGGATCTGAACAAGCAGAATAGAAATACAGTTTCTATGGAGGATAAGCAGAAAACAACAGCTTTTTTCTTCTTCTTCACTGCCCTTTGAAACTTGCTCTGTGAAGGTATTTCTTCTCTGCCTGTTGGATAAAATCTACAACAGCCCTCAAGAATTTAATAATAACTCAAAGAAAATAAAGATCTCCAGTTACTCCTAGTCATAGTAATAGCTTCATTTCAGATAACTAATGTATCTACTTCCATGTATAGTAAAAACTCCAGATTTAAGTTAAGGGTTCTACCAGCCCAGGCCTCCTCCTGGCTGGAAACTTGCAATGGGAAAGAAGGGCACAGTCAGTTCCCTTTCCTTTCCTCCAGTTTCCCCTCTCCCTGAGCTGATTTGGGGCTGTAATTGAGGATAGGTTATGAGGGCTCCGGGTAGACTTTTTTCCTTTGAGAACACGTGTGTTCTTCAGAGACCCGGTGGGGCCCACAGTGCACAGCTCCCTCCTGGGTAGGGCGCCTCTAGCGGTGTAGGGTTCCATCCAGGTAAGTCCGGTTCCCATCCTCATTGCCTGCGTGGTCTGCGGCGTGCTCAAGCATTCCGGGTACACTTCCTGCACCTGCCCTGGCTTGTTTCCTTCCCGGGCCCCCACGCGTGGCATCTCCTTAGCTTCTTAGCTTTGGCTCCATAGATAGGGGTCAAACACCACCTCTAAGCCCTGCTTGTCAGCCTTTCCAGATGCGCCCTTGAAGCCTTTCTCATTAGGTTTGAGGTGGAGGAGAAGCATCTCTCACCCTTCCCAACATCTGGAGTGGGAGGAGGAAAAATGCCTCAGCTTGCCAGCAACTTCTTTTTACAGGAATGCCCTTTTCAACCCCAACCTCTTATACATAGGTCACTATGAAAGTTTTGAGACAGACTGTTATTTCGCTTCTAAGAACACAAACTATGGAGTTCTTTGTGTGAGTTTCAACTTGCTCAGCTTATCAGTGTTGTTGAGCGGGCTTCATCTGTTTCTGTCTGCACAGATTTCATGTTTCTTGATTTTTGTGTATCTCAGAACTTTCATAATGACCCCGTACCCTTAGACAGATCTTAGGATGGGGTGGGGGTATAACAGAACCAATTTTTTTTGTAGAGACAGAATCTCACTTTATTGGCCTCGGTAGAGGGCTGTGGCATCACACAGCTCACAGCAGCCTCCAACTTCTGGGCTTAGGTGATTCTCTTGCCTCAACCTCCCGAGTAGCTGGGACTACAGGTGCCTGCCACAACACCCAGCTATTGTTTTTGTTTTGAGACAGAGTTTTATTTTGTTGCCCTCAGTAGAGTGCCATGGCATAATAGCTCACAGCAACCTCAAACTCTTGGGCTCAAGCAATCCTCTTGCCTCCAGAGTAGCTAGGACCATAGGCGCTCCCCACAACACCAGCTATATTTAGAGACAGGGTCTCACTCTTGGCAATCCACCCATCTCAGCTTTCCACAGAACCAATTTTGATCACCTCCTTTGCTTTCTGTACAGGAGGCTCAGCAACTCACTCAGAAATATGGGAACATTTGCCACTTACAATTTTTGACTCAACCTTTTGAGTCTGCAGTAAACATTGGGAGCAAAGATGTCCTATTTTAACAGCCTTAACAAACACAAAAGGTAAGACTCACAACAACATCCTGTTTAAAACTCAGACTCTTTTTAAAATACAGAGTTAGGTTTCTGGTGCAAAATGCTGAATGACTATACATATTACAATAAAGAGAGACAGAGTGAAAACAACCACAACAGCCATGAGTAGGCTGGAGGCTTTGACTGTTTCTAGAATACGAAAGAAGATTGGGCAATATTGACTGAGAAGACAAGCGACCTGTGAGCCCTCAGGAGAAGGTGGCAGGGGAGCTTGGGGCTTCTCTCAGCAGCTGCAAGGACACGCGAGGCTCAGCACGAGTAAAGACAAGAATTTAGCGTCCCTCCTCAACACTAATGTTAGGGGCTGACTTTTCATCTATCTTCTCTAACCCCACACTTGCCAAGCAACTAGCTCTACTGTGCTTAGCCCCAGGGAAAGAACCTATGGAGATATGGTCTCTAAAGAAACCCCGCAGCTGAGTGCTGGGGCTTAGGGTTCTAAGAGGGGATGCTGGCACACCAGAGTGAAGCCCTCGCCTTTTTGTCCACAAAATTGGCTTCTATATTTTCTGCAGGGCTTCTAGTAAAAAGAAAACCCTGTCATTCAGTGTATGTACACACACACACACACACACACATGTCACTGCTTGTCTCAGTGAGAATAGACCTAGACAATTGTTTTGGAAACCATGTCAGCCACACGCATGCATTAGTCTATCCTTTCAAGTAGAAATAAGACAACGAAGGATCCAAGTTGGGAGCAGAAGGTATTTGGGCATCTGGTTGCCCACATCCTGCAGAGAGGCATGGTCTGGAGCAGCTGAGCACACAGTAGGGATCAGGCAGGACACTGCTGCTCTCCCTTTGTACAAAGTGAGTATGATAATGGACTTGAATGTGAGAAATAAAGATTTTGGCCTCAGGTTGCTAAGGAGTCTGAGCTCAGGTCTAGGTTCCTTCCTCGGAAATGCCAGCTGCCAGCATCTGGAGCATTTGAGGGACTGTGAGAGCTTGAATTGGGTACAAATCCTTTCGGTGGACGTGGGGAACACTTGATTACATGAAAAATGCAGGCTGTCCCTCTGGGAAATATAAACCATCACTCTCAGCAAGCTTGTTGCCAGGTAACCAAAAGCAATTTTCCAAAATCAGTGATTGAAAGAGAAGAACCAAAAGGAATAAACAGAAAGACTAATTTTAGAGAAATCAAAGTTCTCACAGGGAACCAAATAAAATAAAATAAAAAGCGTAGAGAAGATGTCCTGTAAACCTTGGTCCCACAGTGCCACCTGCCCACCCACCTGCCTTCACGGTAGGAGGGCTGGATTGTCCCAGCCACCTTACTGAATCAGATCCTGTCCCTCCCCAAACTTCACTACGGACTTAAGACAACCGGAAGGAAGCAGACCAGGGGCGAGGTGGTATTTCTTTCAGTAGGAGTCCAAATCTGTCAAAACCCACTTTATAAAAAAGTCTCTTTTTCCTTCATTAGAATGCATTTTATTTTCAACTGTTTTCAGAACAATGCATGGGAATCACTGTTTTCAAGGGGAGGCCTTTAGCTGTGTGCTGTCCACTCCTAGCCAGCCATTCCTGTGGTGGGACTTCATAAATTCGAGGCTATCTTACAAAAAAGCAATCTTGACCTGATAGCTCCTTTTCCTTGGGTTCTTTCTAGGTTTTGCTGAGCTAAGCAAAAATAAGGAGACCCCCATCTCTACAATAAATTAAAAAAATTATGTGGAGATGGTGGCATGAACTGGTGTAGCCCCAGCTACTCAGAGCGTTGAGGCAGGAGGATTGCTTGAGCCAAGGAGTTTGAAGACGTAGTGCTATTTTTTGGTCTTTATCCCATCCCTGGTTCCTAAAACCCTTGTTTTCTTTCTTTCTTTCTTTTTTTTTTTTTTCAGTTTTTGGCCGGGGCTGGGTTTGAACCCTCCACCTGCTGCATATGGGGCCGGCGCCCTACACCTTTGAGCCACAGGCACCGCCTAAAACCCTTGTTTTCTAACTGCTGAGGGATACAAAGAAGCGTCTTTTGTTATTTCCCGCAACCCCTTTCAAGGCACCTGAGCGTATGTTAATGAGGTGACTGGACCGTCCTAAGGAGGGGGGCTGGTTGCCAGGGAAACCAGGCTATTTCAAGGGTTCGAACTTGTGGCCCCACCCCCTGATCGCCAAAGAAGAGACAGGGGCTGGAGACCGCCCGGTTCCACAATAGCCAGCGTTTTAATCCGTCCGGCCTGTGGAATGAAGTCTTCATGAAAGACGCAGAAGGTGGAGTTCGAAGGCCGCGGTGTCGCTGCGCACCCGGAAGTGCTTGAAGGGCGCGGAAGCCGGGGGCGCCTTCCCGCCAACCTTGCCCTGAGCGTCCCTGCTGACTCGCGATTGCTCACCGGAGCTCTGGGAGCTCCTCTAGCAAATAATTAAACCGAGGGCAGGCTGTGGGAACCCCCAGTTGATAGCCAGTTGGTCAGAAGCACAGGTCCGGAGTGGGCAGTGTTGTGGCCTGAGGCCCTGACCCCAGAGTCCAGGAAGATGCTGTCAGGGTTGAGCGGAATTGGAGGGCAGCCGCCTGGTGTCCACAGAGGATTCCAGAACTGAGTGTTTCCCATTCAGCTCTATTCTGCTGAATTCTTGTATTCTGCTTTTAGGTTGGAGTAGTCAAAGAATTGAAAGACACTACTAATGAATACAGAGCCACAAAGACAGACTGGGACTGTCCCTTGTGAAAAGACAGCCAGAAAAAAGAAAACCTGCTTGCCCTCCTCAGCCAACCCATCCACGTTCCTTCCAGGGAGGCACTTCAAGCCACACCTAGGTGTACCCTGGCCGGAGGCTTTCAGTGGACACAGCACTTCCCAGCAGACAGGATAACGGCATGAAATAGAGTGCACACCCATTAGAGGATTCAGAGTACTGACAGACTGACAGAAGTTCTACAAAAGTTAAGACAGCTCCCAACAGCAGCAGGGTCGCTGAAATGGCTCATCAATCCTTACTCAAATGTTTACTTCTTATATATCCCAAAGCTACCTTTTTTCTCTTATTTTATTTTTTTAAATTGTTTTTGATTAAGTCATAACTTTGTACATTGATGCATTTATGGGGTTCAGGGTACTGCCTCAATATACAAGGTGAATTGCTGACATTGAACTCAGTCACACATCCATCACGATTATGCTCATTTCTGAACCATGAGTATAATGGCAATTTTTTCAATGTGGCATTTTTTTCTTGATTTGCATTAGTTCAAAACAAAGATCCCATTAACCCTTAGCATAACTCAGTGACCTATTACAGCATTCCACTTCAAAAGTTCATCTCCTCCATTATTCCACCTAAACCACTCGAGATACACATCTCTAGGGTGGCAGTTAGATTTACAAGACACTAAGAATGGGAGCGAGGGTAAAGGTCAGGCAGGACCCAAACTGCCCAGACCAGCTGTGTCGTGTCCTCCTTAGCCTGACTGACTCCACCTTATTCTCACTACAGTGCTTTCACAGGGGCCTCCTGCCCTGTTGTTCCATCTACCTTTGACTAAGGTCATTATGCTTTTTGCTTTGTTAGTTTTGACTAGTTCCCTCAGGTTGCTCTCTGCTTTACCGATTTCCCTCTGAATAATAGACAGGGCTGCTTTTTGCTTTTCAGAGATCTCCTTCATTAGAAACCACGAGAAAAACAAACTTATCTATAAAAAAGTTAGTGTTCAGATGTGAAGCAGTCTAAGCTGATATAATTTAGAGCAGTTGATACACTGTAAGGAAACAAATGATTTGACTTTAACATTCAGACATATTATTTCTTCTAGGTCCTGTCTTTTAGGGATGCAGGAGTACATGCCCTTATTTATTCTGAGAGAGGAAACCTGAGAAGGGTGAGGTCTGGGAGAACAGGTCTTGTCAAGGAGATCACAAGGATACACTTGCAGGGTCCTCTCTATGGTGACTCAGCCCTTAGGAATTTGTAAACTTAACTTGCTGGAACTTGGAAGTTTCCAAGTTCTGTGAAATCCTGTAATTCTGTGGGGACTGGACTAGCATCTCCTGCTTGATTCAAACTGGCCAATGAGAAGGGTACCTATGGGGTGGAACTTCTTGACTGTCAATAAAAAGGGAAGGATCAAGCTAGATGGGGAGCGGGGCCATTTGCAATTCTTCTATCCCGTAAGGTCCCAGCTGGTGAATAAAGCCCTTCCTCTTATAAACGTGGTGTTTGGGTGCTCTTTCTCTTCGTTGGGCCTTGTCTTCACGCAACAATTCCATAGCATTTCTTTGCTTAGTTCTCTAGTGAATAATATATTTCTTTCTTTTTTTTTTTTTTTTGAGCTCTCAAGCTGTCACCCTGGATAGAGTGCTGTGGCATCACAGCTCACAGCAACCTCCAATTCCTGGGCTCAAGCGAGTCTCCTGCCTCTGTCTCCCAAGTAGCTGGGACTGCAGGCACCCACCACAACGCCTGGCCATTTTTTTTTTTTGGTCGCAGCCACCATTGTTGTTCGGCGGATCTGGGCTGGATTCGAACCCACGAGCTCAGATGTACGTGGCTGGCACCTTAGCCTGTTGAGCCACAGGCGCCAAGCCGAATAATATATTTCTAATCATACTTAACATATTAAATGCTGTATGGTGAATCTCAGCTTTTTAAATAAATGCACATACAAAGTGTAAATAAATAAATTAGAGCTGGAGAGACTGAACCCATGAACACTGTGAACTGTTTACTTGAAGTCAGGAGGTTGGTTGGGGGAGAATTGGAGGCTGGTGGAAAAAACCTCACAGACAAATTGCAGTAACTGCAACCGGCTGGGAGGAGTGAGGGCTGGCAAGGGAAGGAGCCAGAGGAACAGCAACCCCGAGCTGTGCTCAGCAGCCCCCAAGTCTGAGCCGCAGAGGGCGGCTTGGGGCAGCTCCTTCTCATGTCCGCCCGGAATGGGTGGGGAGAGAGGGCAGCCTGTCTGTGTGAACCAGAAACCAACCCTCAGCGTGTCCGCCACTCCCCCACCCCCAAATGCTCCCCACAGTGTATACTGGGCAGTGTTGCTTGTCCAGGTGTAGAAGCCACAAAACCCCCATTCGGATCTCAGTTGGGAGGAGAGCTCTGCAAACCTCCCTCCCCTACAGCTGCGTGGGTCTTTTCAATGCTGAGCACTCTCCGCGTTCTCTTTCCCTCTCCCGCAGCACCATTCGCCCCCACCAGCTCAGATCCAGGCAAAACAAAAGCCAGGAGGAGGATGTCTCCCGGGTGCCTGGCAACTGCAACTTCCTGCAGCGCCACACAAAGCGCCGCCCGCGGGCGGGAACACAAAGGCCTGAGGTCTGGGAGGGGGTGGTAGGGACCGTGGCAGCAAGGCCGGGAAGCAACCTGCTATTTTCAAAGAAAGATCTTGCCTCATTCTCTGACCCCGTCACCTCCCAAAGGATCTCTCAATCTCTGAAAAGAAACTATCTCCCCCATCCTGAGTGTCCTCCAAGAGGGCCCAGTCTGGGTTTCCGAGGTCGTTAGCTTCCCCATCAGACCCCCTCATCTGTTGGGGAGGGGTCTTCCCAGAGGTCCTCGGACGAGGCAGGGAGCCTGGGCTTCAGCAAGCGTCCCAGGGGCTTCTGACCACTGTGCATGCCAGGCTCACTGTGTTGGTCTGTCTCGGAATTTCAGTATTCTAGCAGAACCCACGGAGTAAACCTCAAGTTTGGGGGAGCAGTGTTTGACACAAAGGCATCAAAAGAGGAAGAGAGTTGATTTTTAACAAAAATTCATTTGGTCCCCTAACCAGGGCCAGAACCCTTGCCCTCCTCCTCCTCATTATTCTCCCTCCCATGCCGAAGACCTCTGTAGTTTTGAAAGCATCTGTAGTGAGAACAAGATGGAGTCTGTTGGGCTACGCTGGACAACACACAGCTGGTCTAGCGTTTTGCATTCTAAGCGAACTTCACCTCCTTTCTCCCATTGTTTCTCTTCTGTAAACAGCTCCCATCCTACAGAGACCCACCTGGAATAGTTTAGGAATTAACTTAGAATTGGAAATGTTGTAATAGATTGCCACTGAGTTGTGCTGATTATTATTTAAAATAGAGGTTATTATGGTCTTTACTGTGAACCATTATGTATAAAACTATCATCTTAGAAATGGAAGAACAGAACGGTCTTGGAGAGGCTACTCTCCCTATTCTCCGGAATTGCCACCTTCTAATAAAGTTTGGTGGACCTGTCTCTATGTTGGCTGACAGGATGGATGGCTGGGTCCTCTTCATCAGGTAACATTTCCAGCGACCACGAAGGGACCCCTAGACTGCTCCAGTAAGTCCCGTATAAGTGCTGTATCCGGGGAAGCCTAGCTGTTGCCTGGACAGGCAGGCCCCAGGGTGCAGTGTTTAAACACTCCTACCAGCACTGCAGGGAGATTCCTCTGAGAGTCTTGGGGCCCTGTGCTCACGCACCTGCCATCAGCATCACTCACTAAAGTCCAGCTGCTTTATTCTGGTTGCGCACAGAGAACTCCAGGTCTCCACAGTTCTGGTTTTGTTCTCTATCTAGTCTGTATTATAGAAGCTCAGGCCTCAATCCCAAATGACAGCCCTTTGGGGTGTATTCTATCTGGTCTCAGTATGGGTACCCACCTGTAACTAAAAGGCAATGAAAGCTTTCTGTAACATAGCCTAGCTGATGTATCATCTTGACTCTGGAGAAAAATGGCCTTTGAATAGATCCTTGAATTATCATAATGATGTTACATCATTTAAAATAACAAGTCTGGTTAAAATACTTAAGTTTGTTTCTTTTTGGTAGGATTTATATGTTTAAAAGAAGCAATTAAAACTGTATTTACACATCTAATTCACAGAGTGTAAAAATGGTTAAAAAATAACTAAAACTGGCTTGGTGCCAGTAGCACAGTGGTTGTGGTGCTGGCCACATGCACGAGGCTGGCGGGTTTGAGCTCTCCCGGACCAGCTAAACAACAATGACAACTGCAACAAAAAAATAGCCAGGCATTGTGGTGGGCACCTGTAGTCCCAGCTACTTGGGAGGCTGAGGCAAGAGAATTGCTTTAACCCAAGAGTTTGAGGTTTCTATGAGTTGTGACACCACGGCACTCTACCAAGGGCGACATCATGAAATCTGTCTCAAAACAAAACAAAACAACACAACCCCCCAGCCCAAACCTAGGCAAACTGCTACGATAAATAGATAGTTAAAAAATAGTCTGAATAAAAAATATATGTTTAGAAGTCAGCAAATATAAATTCTGCCTGTGTCTGTCGTGTGTCTGTGGATGTAATATGCCTGTCATATTTCACTCTCAAAATAATGCAAAAGAGCTATAATTAATTGGCTTTAAAAAAGAAAAAGTAAGCACTTACATCAAGTATTTTATCAGGAAAACAGGAAAGAACTCAAATGCCTTTTTGTTCAGGTGACTTTGGTATTCTTTGAAAAATAAAATTAGTGGCTCAGCGCCTATGGCTCAACGGACTAAGGCACCAGCCACGTACACCTGAGCTGGCGGGTTCGAATCCAGCCTGGGCCCGCCAAACAACAATGACGGCTGCAACCAAAAAATGGCCAGGCATTGTGGCGGGCGCCTGTAGTTCCAGCTACTTGGGAGGAGGCGGAGGCAAGAGACTCGCTTGAGCCCAAGAAATGGAGGTTGCTGTGAGCTGTGATGCCACAGCATTCTATCCAGGATGATAGCTTGAGGCTCTGTCTCAAAAAAAAAGAAAAGAAAAAGAAAATTAGTTTTAAACTTGTTAAAGTTCATAT
>CAUYON010116537.1:0-10046 GCA_963573935.1 Arctocebus calabarensis
CAGCCTCCCTAGTAGCTGGGACTACAGGCGCCCGCCACAGCGCCCGGCTATTTTTTGTTTTGCAGTTCGGCCGAGGCCGGGCTTGAACCCGCCACCTTCGGTATATGGGGCCGGCGCCCTACTCGCTGAGCCACAGGAGCCGCCCGTGAGAATCCATCTTAAAAGAAATGTTGGGACACTAAGTTATTTGGAAAAAGGTAAAATTAGGCTCTTACCTCATACTAGAGACAGAAATAAAGAGCTAAGACTCAAGAGCAGAACCATGAAGTCATGAGCAGAAAATACTTCTATTTACTTTATTTATTTATTTATTTTTTTGAGACAGAGGCTCAAGCTGTCACCCTGGATAGAGTGCTGTGGCATCACAGCTCACAGCAACCTCCAATTCCTGGGTTCAAGTGAGTCTCCCGCCTCTGCCTCCCAAGTAGCTGGGACTACAGGCGCCTGCCACAATGCCTGGCCATTTTTTGGTTGCAGCCGTCATTGTTGTTTGGCGGCTGGGGCTGGATTCGAACCCGCCAGCTCAGGTGTACTTGGCTGGTGCCCCAGCCTGTTGAGCCACAGGCGCTGAGCCACTTCTATTTACTTTAAAAAGGTCTTGGGGGTGGGACAAACTTCTGAAGTAAGATACAAAACTCAGAAGCACCAAAGGAAAAGATTTATAGATTTGATTGCATAGAAAATTTTAAAACTGTTTTAATGACAAATTGCCCTATGAAAAGTTAAAAGACAAATGACAGCTCAGGAGAAAACTATTAGTAACCAGAAAATAATAGTGCTACTAAAAAACAGTAAGGAAACACAGCCAAGTGAATACATACGAGTAAGAAATTTAATAAAGAATAAATAAAAATTGCCAATAAACAAATGAAAAATGCTTAACATTGTAAAAATCATGATTACAGTTTCTAATTTGTTGGCAATGATATAGAGGAGCTATTTTGACACTATTGATCAAATTACTATAGAATGTAAACTGCAAGCCTTTCGAAGGATAAATTGTCACAATTAAATTTCTTTGATCTAGGAATTCTATATCTTGGAGTTTGTCTAAAGCACTGGTTCTCAACCTGTGGGTCGTGACCCCTTTGTAACAATGAAAATACATCCTTCATATTAGATATTTACATTATGATTCATAACAGTAGCAAAATTACAGTTATGAAGTAGCAACGAAATTAATTTTATGGTTGGGGGTCCTCACAACATGAGGAACTGCATTAAAGGGTCGCAACATTAAGAGGCATTAGGAAGATTGAGAACCACTGCTCTAAAGGTATACTTGCATTTGTACACAAACAGATATACAAAGATGTTCATTGCAGCAATTGTTTATAGTAAAAAAAAATTAGAAGGAGCACAAATGTGCATCAAGATGGAGTGGGTGTGGCAGACATTGATGGGGCAGAAGTCCACTTCACATTTTACTCCTTATAGTGCTCTGTTAAAAAAAAATCTTTTAAATAAGAAAGCAAACATGTTTACTTGTTTAGGTTAAAAAATGACAAAAAAAGTAAAGAATTATGCCAACTTGTTTAATCAGTTATTTCCAGATGGTAACAACTTAGACGTATAACTTTCTATTCTGTTCAAGCAATCCTCAATAACCAGGTATTCTTTTTATGATTAGGAAAAGACAGGGCCAGGCGTGGTTCATGCCTGTAATCCTAGCACTCTGGGAGGCTGAGGCAGGTGGGTTGCCTGAGTTCAGGGATTTGAGACCAGCCTGAGCAAGAGCAAGATCTCATCTCTACTAAAAATAGAAAAATTAGCCAGGCATTGTGATAGGCACCTGTAGTCCCAGCTACTCGGGAGGCTGATGCAAGAGGACTACTTGAGCCCAAGAGTTAGTTTGAGGTTGCTGTGAGCTATGAACCTATGGCACTCTACCATAGGCGGCAGAGTGAGACTCTGTCTCAAAAAAAAAAAAAAAAAAGCAGGAAAAAACTGATTCAGCATTTAAAATTTTGACTACTCCATATATTTACATTTATGTGTAAAAAGCAGGATCAGCAAAAATACTGAAAGAAGTGGTTATGTCTGGTTGGTAATTATATTGGTGATTTTCTTCTTTTATTTTTTTTCTTTCTTTTCCAAGTATTCTGTGATGAGCACCCTTTTCTTTTAAACTTTGAAAAGATTGAATTGCACATAAATGATGTGATGGGGGGAGGCTATAAACATGAATACATTTTGTTTTAAATGATGATTCATAAGTTATCTATTTGTTCATCTTTTTCAGACATAGGATGAAACAGGAACTTTAAAATCGAAGCATAGATAGGTGACCTGAAGTGTGTATCTATGTGGGTGTGATTTAAAGCAAAGTTGGAATAATTTTTTTGCATATTACAAGACTTACCATGTATTTCATGCCTTTTCTAAAGAGACAATCTGTCGGGGCTGTAGGCTCATTGTTCAGTATGTGCTTGTTTCTGAAACCCTAAAGGGAGAACAATTTGATTTTTTATAACCATGATTTGGATACAGGATTCAGACAGAATTCTGACCTTCTACTTTATAGGAGAAAAATGCCCTTTAAGACATGGTTCCTGGCTGACCAGATAGTCAATTTTATTTTAGCAAGGTCAAGGCAAAAAAAAAAAAAAAAAAAAGCAGGGAATTGCATTTTAATTTTAGTTTCTTCCGGAGGGGAAGGTGGCTTTTAAAGAATTAATAAAAAGAAATTCTGATCTTTGTTTCTAATTAATTTTTCGCCATTCTCATTCCATTTTATTTGTTGAAGTCATTGCTAAGCTCTAGCTGAATGAAACAAGAATTCCCTGGGGACAGGGATAGTACTTCTTTATTTTAAAAATCTGCTTTTGATAGAAAACTGCCAGGAGCAAGGAAACTGGGAATGAATGTAGCTACACAATTTGCCTTCTGTATCTCAATGAACTCTTCTGGCTAAAAGCCATTGTGAATGAATAACTTCTGATGGGCTGGGGACTCAGAAGCACAGAGTCGTGTTAAACTTGCACGTGGAGGAATGGCCTCCTCACACTGGCTGGCTGTCTTCAGTTGGTTTCTTTGTTGACATCCCAGAAGTTGAAATCTTTTTCCTAAATCAACTTCTTTTCAGAACTCCTAGGCCATATTTTCAAAGCTGCCGCAAAATGAATCTTTGTGATCTGGAGCCATTCTCTGTTTGGATGGCAGCTGGCACCCAGGAGGAAGGGAATTCTTTTCCTCTAGCTGTAGAGGCACCATTCCCTACGCTTCCTTAGGGCTCTGTGACACAAAATGGCAGGACTTTTACCAAAACGTGTTCAGTGTCGCTGAAGCATTTGCCTTTGGCTCCTTTAGTCACTGCGGCTCTGTGTTTGTTCAGCTGGAGAGGTCAAATGATTCGTTCCTCCAGAAGTTAATCATTTATGACAAATTTGCTTGGCTGATACACACGCTCGGGGTTGTAGACTAGCACGGAAGAGCACAGTTTTGCCTTTTTAAAAATGCTCACATTTGTCAATGTACTTTCCCCTCTATTTCTTAGACTAGCCTCAGGTCCTTAGAGCTTTCGCCTTACCTTCTCTACATCATCTCCTCTGTCACTTCTGATCTTCTCCTGTCACGTCTGATCTCTCCTTCACCTTCCTTCTCCATTAAAGGGTGAACCCACCTTCACCTGGTTGGTTGCATCAGAACTTAAACGCGGTTCTTTCCCTTGATCAGAGGTGGACATTTTGAGGGAGCTAAGCTTTAGGGTCCCTTGCTGGTATGGTCAGACACTAAAGTTTACGAATGTCAGATATTCTTTTACTTAATTTTTCTCTTTAAATTTGTATTCCTTTTTTGCAAAATAAAACATAGTCTTGCTATGTTGCCCAGGCTAGCCTTGAACTCCTGGAGGTCAAGGGATTCTCCTGAGTAGCTGGACTACAGGTGCTGGTCACGGCTGGGAAGATTCCAGATATTTTAGCCTCTCTGTGCTCCAACTTCTGTTTGTTTGCAACTCTCCATGTGTGCTGGGACTTCAGGCAGCTGTGGACAATTGGCAGAACAGTTAATGGAAAGTTGAATTGGGGGCGGATTTAATTTGAATTTAGTGCACTCTTCAGTTAGGGCTGGCTGTCCTCGTGGAGAAAAGACTTCCAGGAACGCACCTGTTCCCATGCTGCTACTCTCCTGTCACAGAGACTGCAAGGGCAGACCCACGGATGTCACTGTGGGGTGGTGTGGTAGCTGGTACCCTATGTGACAGGTGGGGGAGAGGCACCATCTAAAAGCTAAGGAGCCTGAAGTCAGTATGTAGAAAACTCTTTCAGATGGTAAAACTCTACTAAAGTCTGAAATCTTCAGATTTTAATCTAAAGGTTGAAATCTTCCCAAATCTGACCACAACCTAAAAAAAAAATAACCTAGATGACATCATCAACAGCAATTGTGCCAATAGAATCTTCTATACTGCCAGTTAGAAAAGTGGTCAACCTTGGCCAGTCTCAGTGGCTCATGCCTGCAATCCTAGCACTCTGGGAGGCCAAGGCAGGTACATTGCCTGAGGTCAGGAGTTTAAGACCAGCTCTAGCAAGAGTGAGACCCTGTCTCCAAAAATAGTTGGGTGTTGTGGCAGATGCCTGTAGTCTCAGCTACTAGGGAGGCTGAGGCACTTGAGCCCAGGAGTTCGACGTTGCTTTGAGCTGTGATGCCATGTCACTCTGCTAAGGGTGACAAAGAGCGACTCTGTCTCAAAAAAAAAAATTTGGTCAATCAGGCTTTAAAAAAGACCTTTGATCCTATATTTGTTGTTTCAAAACCTTTGTCAGATGAAGAGGAGATCAAAGAGTGTGCAACCAAATATTGAGGAAGGGAAGTTTTAGATGTGTCAGGACTTTTAATTAGTGCTTGTTTGTTTTTGTATTTTATTTAGTATTACATGATCTCCATCTGGATTTTATGATGCTTGCAATACATGTCAGCATTCAAAAATTGGTATTTTGTGAGTTCTGATTTCTCTCACATCTGTGTCCAATTTCATATTCGTTTTTAAAAAGTTGCATCTTGAGGCTGTCTACACTTTAGATACCTCTGTAGCTAACTACAGAGGTCCCAAGAACTTGCAGCCACTATGATGTGTCTGAGAAAAAATTGTTTAGTAAAGCTTCTAAATCAGGACTCAGGATATTTAAATCTTGAAGGCAAAATCCCCCTTTTCATCTTTTAAAACTACTATGACACAGGGCAGACTTTTATACAGTAAATGTCAACCCAAGTACTGGTAAGTAATATATTTGAGCCTGGAGAAAAGTCTATAAATATTGGAAACTGCCGTTATGAATTTGCAGTCAGATTTTTCTGGTTTCTATAAAATAAGATTGCAGCTTAGAGGACATCCATTTCTACATGTTAAACCCATACTCAAAAATCTCTAAAAATATAAAGCAACATTCAGCAGGAAGGAAGCCATGTCATAAGAATAATTTGGCTGGTTCTTAGGAACAGTTAGTAACTGGGCACAGCCAAAAGCAGTGTGTTTGTCTTCTAACAGATCATAATACCAGGTGGCACAGAAAAAGAAGGAAAGGAAATGCATGCAGCATGTTTCAAAGGGGGGTGCTGTGTTACGCAAAAGGCACAGGTCCCAGAGGAAGGCATGTGCTTTCCTTACTGTTCAGATGGGAATTGTCTGACACTCAGTAGCAGTAACTGAGGGAATGGCAGACTGGTAGGCCCTTCACATGATAGAACCATCACCATTTGATGCTGCTTATGAATAGTCCCCAAAGGAAAAATGCCTTTGGTCTAAAAGGTGATTCACATATGATTGTGGTGTTGTGGTTCTCAAACTTTAGCACCAGTGTCTTATACAGCCTTCTTGAAACAGATTCCTGGGTCCCCCCCTCAGAGTTTCTGATTCGGTAGGTTGGTGGAGTAAGGTCTGAGAATTTGCATCTCTAACAAATTCCCAGGTGATGCTGATGCTGTTGCTCATGTTTCCTCTGCTCTTCCTATTTGATCAGTTCTTGTTGTAACAAGGGAGTCAGGCACCATCCCTTGTATTTTTGTCAAGACTCAGAAGTAAGCAGAGAAGTGGGAAAGCATTGGAGTGAAGACAAGGGAAGACTCTGATATGTCCTCACTGAAGGCTGTTGGCATGAGAAACTGGAAGAGGGCTAACTAGAAGCAAGACATCCTCTGGAATTTGTCCTGAGTACATATTGGATTTTTTTCTGTCTGGTCTTAAGTTGGAGGCAGGGACAAAAATTAGAGAAGATATTAATTATTAATTAAGTCCTGGTCACTGGGGACAATTGTTACAGGGGTTATTGTTTGGCTTCCTGGCCTGGTTACTAGAGATAGATGTCCTACAAGTTCAACTTATAGATTTATCAGTTGGCTGGTTTCTTAGGCTGATTCCTGTAAATAATGGGTTTACTTCTAGAACCGGCTGTGATTATGGATCCAAATTCTATTTTTATATAAAGCTTTCCCATTGTTCATTCATATATTCAGTCTATCAGATGTCCAATAAAAGTTTCCTGTTTCAGTGAGCAAAATAATATTGACATTTACAATGGCTGAAAGCCAAGTCCCTGTTTGTTCATCCACATTCAAATATTGGTGAAGCACCTAGTCTATGTCACATACTGTGTCAGCACTGGAAACACAGCTGGAAACAAGGTAAAATTAGCCCCGGCCCTTTTGGAGCTTACTGTTCATATAGGAATAAAGAATTGTATTTGAGTCATTATAGTAAAATAGAACAAGTGGTGAATTCACTAGAGAAGTGTGAGATCCGTCGTGAGAGGAAAGGAGCTCTGGAGAATGAGAGATTTATACTAAAATTTAAAGAAGAACAGTAGGTGAAAATTGATGATAGCTGAGATGAGGGCGAAAAAGTGGGGAGAGTGTGGTGTAGGCTAAGAGGTCACAGAGTTAATCAATGCTTGCTGTTGAAGTAAGCACCCCCCCCGCCCAAATCTCAGTGACTCAACAAAATAAAGAGTTATTTTTCATTCATACCATGTCAAAGATGGATCAGCCAGCTTATTCTCATGATTTTCTTCCAGTTGGTGACTCTGGGATTCAGGTTGCATCTGTTCTGTGACTGGGCCCACATTTACCTCCAGGTGTACAGATGGGAGGCAAAGAGACTGAGATTATGGAAATCTCACATCTGCTTTTAACTCCCTGGACTGGAGATGACTCATCATTTGTCACTGGCAAAAATTAATCACCTGCCCTTCCTAGGTCTGTAAGGCCTGGGAAATGGCGAGGAAGACGTGGGTCTATGGCGAGCACTTACACTTTCTACAACAGAACAACACGTGCAAAGGTGGCACATAGGAGGTACTGGTGCCTTTTGGAGAGCTCTCACTGGGGCATAGCATGGGAGGGGTTACCGGGAAGTGGGTACCACTGGAGAGGAAGACAGGAGGATAGATAGTTTGGGAACTTGGTAACTGTGTTGGGAAATTTGTACTTCACTCAAAGGACAAAGGACACAGGGGCCATTCAAAAAAGGGAAGTTTTGGATCAGATTTGCAGCTTTTAGAAGATACTCTGGTTTTATTTTAAATAATAGGTTGGAATAAGGCAAGACTGGGCAAAGAGAGAAAAATGAAACAAGTTGTTATTTTATAAAATATAATACTAATGAATTCATCTTTAGTTGACATCAAATACTTAGAGTTCAAAATGAACATGGTATTAAGCAATTTTAAAGTTATATGCTTCATTTATTTTTTCTTTTAATGCCATTTTAATCATGGTCCTAATACATCTTCAAAAAACCAAACCAAACTTTAGTCTGGAGGATAAATAAATGAGCATGATAACTTTTTTTGGTAGGGAAATAGAATACATTACAATTCTAATGTGAAAGGGATTCATTTTGTTCTGAGTGAAAGGGCTAAATCCTGCTAAATGGAGATCCACAAACCTTTGAGTCCTTGGTTTGGTTCAGACATTCCTCACAATGGGAGAAATCCACCTAAATATTTGGAATTCAGGTGATTGTAGCTGACCTCTAGCTCTGATGCCATTGCTGTGATTGATTTTGAGTAAATCGTGGGTCGGCCTGAGCACTCCTGGGGCTCCTCCACTGGAAATACAGTAAGAGTCAGCCTCAGCTTTACTCTACAGATATAGAAGGAAATTAAGGTTATACAAATGTCTTCCAAAAGCGCACTACTGGATGCGAGTGCATTCTGCCAAAGGACGTTTGCTGTATGATACAGGAAACACAGTCAGATCCCTAGACAAGGATTCAGGGAATGCGGTGGTCTTTTTTATATGCCTGTCTCTTCCTCAATTCCACACCCAACAGCAGCTTTTATCATTCCAAAGGATAACGACTTTCTGATTTGACCACAGAGCGTCTTAGTGCACAAAGGAGTCTGGTATTTTGTTTCTGTTAGGAATAATGCAGCACAGTTGGCTCTGAGGGCTTCACTTACCCTACTGCACTGTCTTCTCATGAAGTTCTCTAATTCCTCTTGCTGCGTGTTGCAGAAATGGTTGGAATTACATATGAAGGCAGCAAATTGCAAACATTTAGCTTCTTTTGTGGACTCTTGCTACCAACAGTCTCTTTAGTGCTTTTGGGGATATAGAGAAAAGAATGGTGAATGCCCATGTTCTGTTCTTTGTTTTAAGTCAGGGGAACAGGAGGAAATGTAATCCGGGAAAGATCTAGGCCTCAGCTCTGCTGCTGACTGCTAAATCACAGATAATGATCATATTATTACCTGATCTTGACTGGAAGAATTAGACTTCTTAAACATCTATTCTTTACATTCTCTTAAGACTTTTAGGAAGCCCGAACCCATAAATTGCTAGATAAGAACTATTATTTTGCAAGTTTGGAAGGCATTCCTCTTACTTGATGATGCTGTGACTGTTGGACAGTGATGGAATTATGAGATGAAAGACATATATGAATACAACCATTTTTGCTTAAAAAAAAGATTTTTTACCTGATTATAAAGGTAACACAGGATCATGCTCATGGAAAACAAAAAATACCAATAGAGTTAGATTTTAGAAACAGTTTCATCTAATATAGACTAGACTGTAAGTGCCTTTAGCTTAATCATTTCCCCCATTTCATTAATATTTCTTTGAAAGTATACTTTTAATTATGATGTACTATGAAATTTTTGTGTTATGAAATTTCCATGATTTATTTATCCATTAAATAAATTTATTAGTTTGTCCTTAGGTTGTTTCTGGTTTTGATAGTTACATATAATACTTCAGTGAAAACCTTGGTGTGCATATTTTTTGTTTCTATTTAATGATTTTCAGAAACTCCATAGATTTCCATAGATTCCATAAATTCCCAGAAGTAGATAGACTCAAAAAACATAAGTACTTCAAGCACTCTTTTCAGTAACCATTGAGATGGTTTGTCTTACTTAACTTATTGGTGCTATAAATTGAACTCATTTTCATTATTTTATTTTATTTTATTTTTTTGTAGAGACAGAGTCTCATTTTATTGCCCTCGGTAGAGTGCCATGGTGTCACACAGCTCGCAGCAACCTTCAACTCCTGGGCTTAGGCGATTCTCTTTGCCTCAGCCTCCCAAGTAGCTGGGATTACAGGCGCCTGCCACAACGCCTGGTTATTTTTCTGTTTTGCAGGTTGGCCGAGGCTGGGTTTGAACCCGCCACCTTCAGCATATGGGGCCAGCGCCCTACTCTCTGAACCACAGGCGCTGCCCCTCATTGAACTCATTTTTAAAATAGTAAAGGGAAAATTTGAAAGAGATGCTACCCACTTTATTTGTATCGCATAATCGTAAGGTTCAATTAGGTAGGATATTGGTACCTCTGTGCAGAGAACACATGGATATTTAGTGAGAGTTGGCAGTTTTTGCCATGGGCCAGCATGTGCAGAATTTCGAAGTAAAACTCCTTGGGTGCTAAGATCCTCCAAGGACAGGAAAGAATGGTGGCAAAACACAGGAATGAAGGACTAAAGAGAATCATTACATGTTCCTCTTATTTTCTGCCAGATTCTCAGCTACGTAGGGCCCTTGACCTGGTGGGATAATTCAAACTTTCATTTGTATGTTGAGTATTTCCTTTTTTTTTTTTTTT
>CAUYON010116541.1:0-16803 GCA_963573935.1 Arctocebus calabarensis
GATTGATGAAATTAGAGATTTTACTCTTTTTTTCCTGATTAGGTTAGCCAAAGGTTTATCTATTTTATTGACCTTTTCAAAGAACCAACTTTTGATTTATTGATCTGTTGTATAATTCTTTTGTTTTCAATTTCATTTAATTCTGCCCTGATTTTGGTTATTTCTTTTCTTCTGCTGAGTTTGGGGTTGGAATGTTCTTCCTTTTCCAGTTGCTTGAGGTGTTGTTAACTTCCTCTCTTCCGTTTTCTTGAAGAAGGCTTGCAGTGCTATAAATTTCCCTTTTAGGACTGCCTTTGCAGTGTCCCAGAGATTCTGATAATTTGTGTCTTCATTATTGTTTTCTTCCGAAAATTTGGTGATTTCCTTTTTTTTTTTGAGACAGAGCCTCAGGCTGTCACCTTGGATAGAGTGCAGTGGCATCACAGCTCACAGCAACCTCCAATTCCTGGGCTTAAGCGAGTCTCCTGCCTCCGCCTCCCAAGTGGCTGGGACTACAGGCCCCTGCCACAAGGCCTGGCCATTTTTTGGTTGCAGCCATCATTGAGGTTTGGCGGGCTGGGCTGGATTCGAACCCATCAGCTCAGGTGTACGTAGATGGCACCTTGGCCCGTTGAGGCGTTGAGCCACAGGCACTGAGCCGGTGTTTTCCTTCTTAATCTCGTCTATGACCCATCTATCGTTCAGCATAAGGTTGCTTAGCTTCCATGTTTTTGTTTGAGTATGCAGATTACTGTTATTGTTGAGTTCAACTTTTATTCCATGGTGGTCCGAGAAGATGCAAGGAATAATTTCTATTCTTTTAAATTTGCTGAGGTTAGACTGGTGGCCTAAGAGGTGATCAATTTTGGAGTGTGTTCCATGGGCTGATGAGAAGAGTGTGTATCCAATTTTATTAGGATGAAATGTTCTGTAGATATCTGTTAGGAGGGAGGGTAATTGGTGGGACCACACCTACTGTGCATCTTATAAGGGTACAGGTGAAACTTGCTAAATGCAGAATATAAGTGTCAACACCGTAACTAAGAAAATGCCATGAAGGCTGTGTTAAACAGTTTGATGAAAATATTTCAGATTGTATGTGAAACCAGCACATTGTACCCCATGATTGCATTAATTTACACAGCTATGATTTAATAAAAAAAAAAAAGAAAAAAAAATATACTATATAATTAAATTATGGTGTTTCATATTATTATGGAACATCTAGAAAAATAAGGGTATCACCGAAAGTATTAAATCATGTCTGTTCTGTCAGAGTTCAGAGCCTGACCAAATCTTAGCTTATATTCTATAAGCTTTATAAGCAGTCTATACCCATATATTTCTTGCCCTTTACTAATTGTTACTCTTCATAATTGCTTATTAATCTTCAAAGCAGTTTTACAGTTCAGCAATATCTCATATATAAATTTTTGGATATGGGCCAAAGGCATTGAGATGGTATACAAAGATCATGAAAATTATGATGGTTAATGAATCTAGGCCACAGTTGCTATCAGATGTCTAAGCTTAATACTTTGCTCTGGAGAAAACTATTATGACTGATCAGTTATTTCTATAGCTGTAACAGACACAAGATCTAATTTAGTTTAAACTTTAAACTTACATTACTTTACTTAAACTTACATTTTTGCCCTTCTAAATCATGTTCATCAATTGCTTTGAAGTCATTAGTATCAGCAGTTTAATCCGAACACAACAATAACAACAACAGTAATAGGAAGGAACTAACATTTACTGTGTTAATTTACTATGTTTTAGATACTGTGCTTAACACAGATTATTATCTCATTCAATTCTACTAACAAGTATATAGACCAGGAGTTGGCAAACCACAGTTATTGGGCCAAATGCAGCAAACTGGTTTTTTCTTCCTTCCTTGTCTTTCTTTTCTTTCTTATTCTTTTTTTTAACCAGCCCTGGAGCTAAGAATAGTCTTTACTATTTTGCCTCTTGGCCTGCAAAGTCTAACATTTTTACTATCTGACCTTTTAAGACAAAGTTTCCTCATATTTGACCTTTAAACTCGCCATTGCTTTCTTTTTCCTCTTCCAGGGACACTGTGTAGAGGTACTCAGAATGTTGCAAGGTTTGACATCAGTCGTAGCTTTCCTACAATATAGCCTCTAACAAAACCATACTGTCCTGAATCCCTGGTAATAGAATTGTTTACCTTTATACCAAGAAGGTTGGGAAAACACCCAAATCTGCATGTGGCGTTTGCTCAGGCAGACTTTGAGGGCTTCATGCTGTGAGACCTAAAGTTTTGGGGTTTTTTGTTTATTTTTTTTTGAGACAGAGCCTCACGCTATCACCCTGGATAGAGTGCTGTGGCATCACAGCTCACAGCAACCTCCAATTCCTGGGCTCAAGCAAATGTCTTGCCTCCATCTCCCAAGTAGCCGGGGCTACAGGCACCCACCACAATGCCCAGCCATTTTTTGGTTGCAGCCATCATTGTTGTTTGGCAGGCCTGGGCTGGATTCAAACCCGCCAGCTCAGGTGTACGTGGCTGACGCCTTAGCCCTTTGAGCCACAGGCGCCACGCCGAGACCTAAAGTTCTTAAAGAGGTTGTCTAAAAAAAAAAAAAAAAATGCCAGCAAGGCCTGTGGTGGCAAATTGTATGTGCAAATGTGTTTGTGCCTAGATCAAGCATGCTTTCCTTATTGAGGAGCAGAAAATCCTTGTGAAAGTGGCGAAGGCACAAGCACAGAGTCAGAAAGCTCGATAAGAAAATGAAGCTTTTTTGAGTAATAAAAATTAAAAGACTTAAAAAAAGAAAAAGAAAAGTTTCCTGTTCCTGATATAAAGTCACATCAGTGGACATCCGAAAAATCTAGCACTGTTTTGAAGGTCCATAGTACATACATTTTCAGAAAAAGAATATCATGACTCACATGTAGTCTATACCAATAAAGCCCATGTTTAGCTTCCAAATAATGCTCTACACCAGGGATCAGCAAATTTTTTCTATAAAATGACAGATAGTAACTATTTCAGGTGTTGAGAGCCATGTGTGATCTCTCTGACACCTATTGAATTATTACAGTTCAAAAGTTGTCATATAATTGAATGAACATGGCTCTATCCATGAAATTATTACAGATACTAAAATTTGAATTCCATATAATTTTTATATGTCAAAAATATTTTTCTTGCGATTTTTTTCTAACCCACTTAAAAATATACAAACCATTCCCTGTTTATGGGCTGACCAGCAACAGGCAGTTGGTAGTATTTGACTAACCTCTGCTCTATCCTGAGCAGCAGTGTAGAGCATTAAAAATAAAAGTGAAACACAAGAACATTTTACTGAAAGAACTTATCTTGTTGGGGAGAAAACATTAGTGGAAAAATGTCTTTTAAATATATTCACTGTATATAATCAAGTATAAAATTATGTGCCTCAAGCTAAAAGTGTTCTAGGTAAGATTATCATTAAGAGCATGAAGTGTCATTGTAGAGAGAATATGGAACCCAGGAAAGTAAATCACAATAAGATCTGAGTTTCTCCATTTTATTCCTTTTCATCTCCTGTGTGAATGAAATCATATCAAGGTGAGTAGGGTCAGCCGATTGGATATGGTGGTAAACAATAGGTGTGGTTTGCTCTGTCAAAGCTCAGGTTTCTAGGCTAGACATGGTAGCTCATGCCTCACTTGGGAGGCCAAGTTTGAGACCAGCCTGAGCAAGAGCGAGACCCCATCTCTAAAAATAGCCAAGTATTGTGGCGGGTGCCTATAGTCCCAGCTACTCGGGAGGCTGAGGCAAGAGAATTGCTTAAGCCCAAGAGTTTGAGGTTGCTTTGAGCTATGATGCCATGGCACTCTACCAAAGGTGACAAAGTAAGACTGTCTCCAAAAAAAAGCTCAAGTTTCTCTCTGTGGAACTTTAAAAATGTTCCCCATGCCACTGCTTCTTCAAATAATTGGCTTTGCAGGCAGAGCAAGAGCCACTCAGAGCCCAGAGCCTGAAGGACCTGTCTAATTCACTATACCCAGACATGGCAATGACATTCAGACTTCACAGAAAGGTATAATATTAAGTAACACAGAATATTTTTTAATGTCCTTTCTACTTAACTATGATTACTCTAAATTCTCCTGATTTATTCATCATTTTATTGTGAAATTCATCTGCTGTCTACTGATTTTAAAACTGGTTAATTTTGGAGCATCATATAGTCTGTGCTTTGTGATTATTTTTGAACTGTTCTAAAACTAAAACCTACCAATTTAGATCTGTTGGGTATCCAGGGATATGGTATGTGTGAAAGACTTGACAAAATGAAGTTGAAACACGAGCTACTGGCTAGCGTCCAGCCATCTGATGATGAAAATTCAAACTATAAAAAATCTAGGCCTCACTCTTTTTATTTCAACCCATACAGGAATAATATATATTTTACTTCTGCTGCATGAACATTTGTGGAAATTCCTATTCATGAGCAAACAAAAATGAAGCCAAATTTCCCACTGGATCTCATTTTAACATATGAAAATTTCTCTTCATGATTATCATTTTAGAAGAAAGTAAATTATTCATTATCCTAGCTTTTTATGAAAACCAAGAATGTGCTTAGCATATTAGACATTTAGTAACTATGCTGTTTATGGAATTGGTCTTTCAATAATTACAAAAACAATATTACAGAGGAAAATGCCAGAATGTGTGGAAGCAATTGGAATATATAATTATTTCCAAAAGGATAAAAATAATCTTCCTTATATAAAGTCAAAGACACATCAAGTATCCTGTCAGACTATAATAAAATAAAACTAGAAATCAATACCAAGAACTTTGGAAACTATACAAACAGATAGAAATTAAGTAACATGTTCCTGAACAACCATTGGGTCAGTGAAAAAATTAAGATAGAGGAGTCAAAAATTTCTTGATACAAATGAAAATGGAAACATAACATTCCAAAACCTGTGGGGTACAGAAAAAGGAGTGCTAAGAGGGAAACTTATAGCAATAAATGCCTACTTCAAAAAAGTAGAACGATTTCAAATGAGGAATCTGTAGATATACCTTAAGGAACTAGGAAAGTAAGAACAAACCAAATCCAAAGTTAGTAAAGGGAAGGAAATAAAAATCAGAGCAGAACTAAACAAGATAGAGATTAAAAAAATTGAAACATTTGAAAAAATGTTGGTTCTTCAGAGACATAAACAAAATTGATAAACCACTAGTTAGAGACTAACCAAGAAAAGAGGACAGAAAGAGGATCCTAAGAAGTTCTCTTAAAAAAGAAAAGCCCAGGACCATGTTGATTCACAGCCAGATTCTACCAAACATTCCATTTGCCTTTGATTGCTAGTTTTATTCCATTGTAGTTTAAGAAGAGACTTCATACAATTTTGATTTTTAAAAATTTGTTGAGATATTTTGTGGCCTAATGTATGGTCTATCCTGGAGAATGTTCCGTGTGCTGATGA
Organism: Arctocebus calabarensis; assembly: GCA_963573935.1. NCBI lineage: Eukaryota > Metazoa > Chordata > Mammalia > Primates > Lorisidae > Arctocebus > Arctocebus calabarensis. Next base: position 5,443 of record CAUYON010116541.1, read on the forward strand.
AAAAGAATGTGTATTCTGTAGCTGCTGGAATGCTCTGTAAATGTCTGTTAGGTTCATTTGATCTATCCAATTCAAGTCCAATGTTTCTTTGTTAATTTCCTGCTTAGATGATGTTTTTATTATTGAGAGGGGGGTGTTATTCAATATTATTATATTGCAGTCTGTGTGTCTCATTAGATCGAGTAATATTTCCTTTCTGAATCTGGTTGCTTCAGTGTTTGGTGCATATATATTTAGAATTATTATATTTTATCCTCCCATCCAAGTACTAACCAGGCCTGACCCTGCTTAGCTTCCGAGATCAGATGAGATCAGGTGCATTCTGGGTGGTATGGCTGTAGACTGGATTGATTCCTTTATCATCATATAGAGTGGGTTGCCTTTGTCTTTGCCTTTTTTCTTTCTTTTTTTTTACTATTTTTGACTTAAAGTCTGCTTTTTTAAGTATAGCTACTCCTGCTTTCTTTTCATTTCTGTTTGGATAAAATATCTTTCCTATTCCTTTTAGTCTGTATGTGTCTTTACAGTTAAAGAATATTTTTTTCCTAGGCAGCATATATTTGAATTATGGGATTTTAATATAATCAGTCCATATTGTTTAAGTCTTTGAGTCTATTTATGTTTAAGATTGTCACTGAATATAACTTCTATGGAAAGTAGTATGTAGATAGCTCAAAGAACTAAAAGTAGACCTACCATTTGATCTAGCAATCCTGCTACTGGGTATCTACCCAAAGGGAAAATAGTCATGTTATGGAAAAGACACTGGCACTTGAATATTGCAGCACAAGTCACATTGCAAAGATTTGGAAGCAACTGAAATGGCCCTTGATAAATGAGTGGATTAGTAAACTGTGGTATATTTACTACTCGTGGAGTACTACTCAGCCATAAAATAAAGGTGAACTAATACTTTTTATAACAACTTGGATGGACCTGGAAACCATCCTTCTAAATGAAGTATCATAAGAATGGAAAAACAAACACCACATGTGTTCACTATTAAATTGGAACTAGGCTGGGTGCAGTGGCTCACACCTGTAATCCTAGCACTCTGGGAGACCAAGCTGGATGGATTGCTTGAGCTCAGGAGTTTGAGACCAGCCTGAGAAAGAGTGAGACCAAGTCTCTAAAAAGTAGCCAGACATTGTGGCCGGTACCTGTAGTGCCAGCTACTCAGGAGGCTGAGGCAGGAGGGTCACTTGAGCCCAAAGAGTTTGAGGTTGCTGTGACCTATGACACCACAGCACTCTACTAAGGACAACAGAGTGAAACTCTGTCTCAAAAAAAAAAAAAAAGAAAGAAAGAAAAGAAAAACTGGAACTAATTGATCAACACGTCTATGTTCATATGGTAGCAAAAATCATGAAAATCAAGCAGGTGCCAGGGAAGAAGAAATATGTAAACTCACTCCCAGTGGGTAAAAGTCACATTATCTTGTTGGTGGGCAGACTCACAACTGTGTCTCACACTGTATAAAGGCAACTTAATTAACCCAAATGTCTATACCCCTATAATATTCTGAAAATTTAAATAAAAAGAATGCTATTGCTATTTGAGGTTTTGTTCCCATCACATTATTAATTATTTTCTTGTTGTTTTGTATATTTTTTGTTCTTTTCTTTTTCTCTTATTGGTCATTGTGGTTTGATAATTTTCTGTAGTAACACCATTCAAGAAGTCTTTTCTTTATTTGGGTTTGCTTGACCAGCATTTGTTATACTTTCAAGTGTTTTTATAATGGCAAATACTGTCCTTTCATTTCCAGGTGTAGGACTCCTGTAAGCATTTCTTATAGGACTGGTCTAATGGTGATTAATTCCCTAGCTTTTGTTTGTCGGAGAAAAACTTTATTTATCCTTAATTTATGAAGAATAATTGTGTTAGATATAGTCTCCTTGGCTAGCAAGTTTTTTTCCCCCCACTTCAGCCATTGAATATGTCATCCTATTCTCTTTACAACCTGTAAGTTTTCTGATAAGAAATCTATTAGTCTGATGGGAATTCCTTTATTGATGACTACACATTTCTCTTGCTGTTTTTAGATATCTCTCTTTGTCTTTGACTTTAGACAGTTTGGCTGCAATGTGCCATGGAAAAGACCTTTTGTATTGTGTCTATTTGGGGATCACAGAGCCTCTTGTATCTGGATGTCTAGATCTCTTGCTAGATGTGGGAAGTTTTCATCTATTACTTCGTTAAACAGGTTTTCTAACTCTTTCATTTTCTCTTCACCTTCTGTGACCCTGATAATTGGGTGACTTCATAGTATCCCAATGTCACAAAGGTTTTGCTCACTTTTTAAAATGTTCTCCTTAGTAAAGTATTTCAAGAATGGAAATGTATTCAGTACTAATTTGAAACTAGTAGATGAGCAACTACAGGCCCAAGCGAGAGAAAAACAATTAAATTCAAGGGATATATAGCACACTTCTTGGCCAAAGGACTCACCTTCAACTTGGATGCCACCTAACAAACGCAAACAATGTAACCCAATAGTGTGTATCCCTATATTAAAAAGAGAGAGAGAGAGATATCATCTTACACCAGTGAGAATGACTATTATTAAAAAGACAAAAAATCTGTGTAATAGATGTTGGTGAGGATGCAGAGAAAAGGGAACTGTTACACACTGATGATAGGAATGTAAATCTCTATGAAGAACAGTATGGTGATTTTGCAAAGAATTAAAAGTAGAACTACCATAAGATCCAGCAATCCCACTGCTGGGTATCTTAGAGGAAAAGAGATCAATATAAAAATTGGATACCTATACTCATGTTTATTACAGTACTATTTATAATACTAAACATATGGAATTAGGGCGGCGCTGTGACTCAAAGGAGTAGGGCACTGGCCCCATATGCTAGAGGTGGTGGGTTCAAACCCAGCCTCGGCCAAAACTGCAAAAAAAAGATATGGAATTAATCTGAGTGTCCACCAATGAAGGATTCAATAAAGAAAATGTATATATACATATGTATATACTATTAAGTCTTAGAAAAAGACTGAAATCGTGTCTTTTGCAGCAACATATATGTAACTAGAGGCCATCATATTAAGCAAAAAAATTTAGAGAAAGATAAATACTGCATATTCTCACTTTTAACTGGGAGCTAAGTAATGGGTACACATGGAAACAGTGTGGAGTAATAGACAATGAAGGCCCAGAAGGGTGTGAGGAGGATGGATGATGAGAGGTTGGTTGGTGGCTACAGTGTGTGTTGCTCTAGTGATGAATATACTGAAGGCCCTGACTTCACCTTACTGCAATATATCATAGTAGCAAAAGTCAACTTATATACCACAAATACATAATAAATAAAAAGCAAATGAAAAAATAAAAAATTAATAAAATTTAAAAGAAAAAAAACCAATACATGTCAATAACTAGTATAACTTAAAGTGATCATTAAAACAGAAGATAGATCCAAGTTACTATAATCTTTCTCATATCTGATAAAATAGAACTATACTTTCTTTTGGGGGCTTATATTGGCCTGCATTGTTGAAAAATATAATTGTTCGATAAATTTATAGAGTAAATTCAAATGTTAAACAAAGGAATCTCTAAAGTTTTCAGCAATAGCTAGGATTTCTTAACTAAAATTATTAAGTTTCCATTTACCTAAAGTCTTATTTATCAATCTTAAAATTATGTATTTGATTTAGTTACTCTTTTATCTTTTGACAAAATTAATTTGACAAAATCAATTGCCTTTCTCTTTAAAACAAGTCTTTCACTTCTTCACTGTGAAGCTTAAAATGAGACTGTTCTTTCAATATTTATGTACTTTTACATTAATTTTTGTGTAGACTCAAGAAAAGAGGCAGCTGCCATAATTAAAAGATTGTTAGACATAATATTAGAAAACAGCTATTTAATACTCTGAGCCTTAGCTTTCTCATTCATAAAAAGGGAAGCATATTGTTTATATCACATTGTATATTAAATGATCATGTATATGTACATTAAATGATCATGAAAGTTTTAGTTTTTTTAAGAGAGATAGTCTCACTTTATCACCCTCAGTAGAGTGCTGTGGCGTCACAGCTCACAGCATCCTTCAAACCCTGAGTTTAGACAATTCTCTTGCCTCACCCTCCTGAGTAGCTGGGACTACAGGCACCCGCCACAATACCCGGCTATTTTTTGTTGCAGTTTGGTTGGGGCCAGGTTCGAACCCGCCACCCTCGGTATATGGGGCTAGCACCCTCCTTACTGAGCCATGGATACTGCCCGATCATGAAAGTTTTTTGAAGAAAAGTTTAGGAATTATGTTAGTAATAGCAGTATTTCTAGCATCCAGTGTTTCTACGCTGGGAACAAAGGGTTTGGGTAGAGAAATGAAAGGGAAATCATTCCATATGAAGGTCATCTTGAGTTTCATTTTCAGACTGCATATGCTATTTTTTCTCCTTTCATTTTCTATGTTCTTCCTACCCTCAATAATTGAGCCTATTAGAATCTCTAGATGGGGTTCGGCGCCTGTGGCTCAACGGGCTAAGGCACCAGCCACGTACACCTGAGCTGGCGGGTTCGAATCCAGCCTGGGCCCGCCAAACAACAATGACGGCTGCAACCAAAAAATGCCCAGGCGTTCTGGCGGGCGCTTGTAGTCCCAGCTACGTGGGAGGCGGCAGCAAGAGACTCACTTGAGCCCAGGAATTGGAGGTTGCTATGAGCTATGATGCTACGGCACTCTATCCAGGGTGACAGCTTGAGGGTCTGTCTCAAAAAATAAATAAATAAATAAAATAAAATAGAATCTCTAGACAGGTAGTAAGATTAGCTTAAATTGCTTCATCTACATTTCCTACACTCTGTACACTCCATTTCCAATTATTTTAATAACTGATCTAATCCACCCTTCTACTTCATTTGGCAGATAGAGAAATAAAAATAAAACAAGGTGAAAATAATCATTTCTTTCAACTTGAAATTATGAAATTCTTGGCCTATCTACTTCATGTCAGTATTTACTTATAAATGACAGGAATTCCTAGTAAGTATCAGGCTATCCTTCCATGCTCTTTCGCTTTTTTTCAAAAGCACATGGAGTAAAACATTTTTCAAATTATCTTGAAAAACATAAAATGAAAAACATAAATCTGTTCCATCTTCTCCCCCCCGACCCCAGTTCATGTCATAGACTCAACCACTTAAAAATTTTTAAGTTAAAGTTGAGTTCTTCTGGATATTACCCTGGTAAGTTAAAATCTGTGCTAATACAGTAGCCACAAGTCACATGTGCCTATTGAACACTTGAAATGTGACAAATATGAATTGAGATGTGCTGTAATTATAAAATATATCCCAGAATTTCAAAACTTTTAGCATCATTTTAAGTAGTAATCAGAATATTAATGAAATGTTTTATATTTTATACTGTCTTTGATATATTCAATTAGATACTAAAATTAATCTCACTTGTTTTTATCTTTTGTTTTTAATTTAACTTTTTTAATTGACAATTTTGTATATTTATGGATGCATACTAATGTTTTGATACATATATAGTGATCAGGGTAGTTAGCATATCTGCTATCTCAAACATTTATTATTGTCTTTGTGTTGGGAAAATTTAATATCTTCTTTAGCTATTTGAAACTAATATGTTAATTGTTTACTATAGTCATCCTACAGTGCTGTAGAATACTAGAACTTATTCCTCCTATCTAGCTGTAATTTTGTACCCAACCCCTCCCTTGTTCTTACTGCTTCCCACCCTCTAATATCATCTCTTCTCCTTTTTACTTCCATGAAATCAACTTTTTATAGCTTACACATAAGAGTGAGAACATGCAGTGTTTAACTTTCTTAACTTAACTTTCTGTTTGAGGTTTATTTAACTTAATGTAATGTTTTCCATTTCCATCCATGTTGCTACCGATGACAAGATTTCTTTTTTAACCTTTTTAAAGGTGATTGTTTGAAAATTTTAAGTTATAAACGTGACTTGGCATTTGTTACTCACCTTGTATTTCTGTTGGGCAATGCTGCTCTTGTTAACATGTATATATCTCCCTTAGTTGATGTACCATGTTCTACTTATTAGATGTCTGATTCTAGTCTGATTTTTATTCCTTTGTAAGGAAGTAAGAAAGTTTTTTTCTGGAAACTTAGGATTTTCTTATCCTTATCTGAAATTTTACAAGCATACACTGAAGTATAGGTAGTTTTTGCTCATCTTTTTTAGAATAGAACACTCAGAAAGGTCTTTAGTTCTGAGAAAGTTTTTGCTAATATTTTTTAAATTATTTACTTCCTATTTCTAATTCAGAAAAGGATAACAAGCCTCAGATTGCATCTCTGTTCTTCTATAATTCTGTCTTTTATTTTCTAGTTTCCGTTCGTTGTATTTTTAATAGTAGTCAGGGAGGAGTTACTTTATCTGCCTCTTTTGACAGTATATTAAAAACTAGGAATAGATAGGCGATTAAAGTTATAATTGTCTAAAACTCTTTCAGTCATAAAGGCAGAAACCCATGCTGCCTTATGACTGATTTTTTTTTAATATCTGTGAGGTTTCAAATTGCTGTTGTTTTAAAATTTTCCTTCTGCTTCCAGAGTTATCTGTTTCTTATACCGTCAAATGCTTCAGTAAGTTTAGGTCTGGCTTCTAGAAGATGAAGCACATTTTGGATGAGGAGAATGTATAACCAAATGTGTAGAAGCAGAAATACAAAAAGCTTTTTCTAGGAGCCCTGATAGCCTGATTATTATAGTACTGTGGGCATATGCAAGATAATGGCCTGAACTAGTATGAGTACAGGGAGAACTGAAAGAAAAGAACTGATATGCAAGAAAGTAAATATAATTGGAAACTGATTTTGCCATTCCATAGCACTCTCTCACTGAACTAATTGTATGCTCCCTGTAATGTTAATTATTATATCCATATGTTTTTCTAGTAAATTATAACTCTTCAAGAAAAGGACTATACCTATTTATTCATTCTTTTGTAGATATATATAGGTCAAGAGTTGTTCCAAGTGCTAGAGATAAAGCAGGGTACAAAGACAAAAAAATCCCTGCTCTCAAGTCCACTGAATATATTTATTTATATCTTTCATACTGTTCAGAATTCAAAGCTAGGCATTCCTGAGTAAATATTTATTATTTAACCCATTTTTAAAAGGTAATATTAAGATTATCTATTTGTGTCTGTTTAGATGTGTTGCAGTAGTTCTTTTGGTATTGAACTCTTAACTTGATATAGAAAGTTAATACACATACTATACATGCAGATTAAATTAGTATCCATCATCTTAATTAGAGGTAGTATAACATCTTAGTGTAATAAAAAGAATACCACCCTGAAAGGAGTCCAAAGTTCTAGTTGAGAGCTGTGCTATTGAGTGGGTTTGCAGACACAACTTTTACCCTGTTGACCTTCTCAGAGACTTTTCTTATATGTAAGATAAAGAGGCTGGTATCTTTTAGCACTGACACTTTGAGTCTGAAAGTGGGACAAAATATTCATTCCTGTGACCTTTAAAGAAATGTGACTAAACCATCTTATATATTTAATTGAATGATTGGAAACAAAAGTGAGAGCTGACATTTTATATATTTTACTTTAGTTATGATCAGTGGCTAAATATTTTTTTCTTTCTTCTCTTTTTTAGATTTGGGTCTAGATCAATATATAATAAAACGCTTTGATGGAAAGGTAAGTAAACTGTGTTGTTTATGCATATATCCTGTTGTTTATTAAGATTTTATAAGAAAATTTTTAAGTTTCTCTAGAATTATATATAAGAGATCCCTGAATACCTGTTTATCTTATTTAAAAAGCATGCTTAGTTGGGGTATCTGTGCTGTCAAATGCTTCTGCAGAAAAGAATCAAGCAGAAAGTTCTGTGTTTTTCCAGATAAGGTAATTTTCATGGATTTCCTTCCATATATATGAAGGGGTAAGTCAATGTTTGTTAATTTTTGAATGTTAACTCAGTAGTCATCATAAAGGCTAATCAGCCCTTCAATATCATGTTTGCATTTCTTACAGAAAGAACATTTACCTGATATGACCTTCCTCAAGCTTTCTGATGCTATATAATAATTGTAACAAGAAAATTACAAAAATCTTTATAGTCCTTTTGTAATAATTATGAAGAATACTCCAGATTTGCATATGCTTTCATTATACTTATTTTTAATTCTTTATACTTGACTAAATCATGTAAGAAATCATTCTTAGACATAGAAAATTTTACATTTTATTAATCTCAGAAAGTAGTCAGTTAAACATGTTTTTCCCTTTCAGAATAAATTCTCCAAAAAGAAAGCATTATACAGGGTCAGAAAAGAAAATATGTGGTCAATTTTAAAGAGGAGGAAGAAAACACATCAGAAAGAAGAGCAAGCCAGGCATCGCTTTATAAACCGTAAAGAAAAGGAAATCAGAATGAAAATCATGAAGTGGCTGAAAAAGGCAGGATCACAAAAGAGGTTCTAGTTGGGGGAGAGGTCAGGGTTAGTAGAAATGGATCTTTTAGGAATATGTTAATTCTTGTGTGATTACACGGAACTCCATACCCTGGTAAGGTTAAGAATAAGGGTTGAGCTATTTGGCACAAGTGCAAAGAATGAGTAGCTACCTTAAATTGGGGAGAACTCAGTTAAGCCTCCCTGCCTAAAACTTACCTTTCCCATTCAGGTGTCACAGTGCCTAAAAGGCCTCCATCTGTGAGTATCCTCTTTTAAAGCCACATATTCTAATAGAAAGAATGATTAAAAAGAAAGGACATTGAACCATGTCTTCTCTCTGATCTGTGCAAACCGAGCAGCAGATTTACTTGTTATAGGAGGTATTTCTATTCCTAGAGATTTCTTAAATATAAAATCCCTAATGATAATAATTCATGTTTCTTAGGTGGTTTTTAACTTTTTCTTTTTGTGGTTCAGGAACCACTTGATCCACTTGATACTAAAAATTTGCAACTTTTGGCATAACTGATGAGCTTCATCTTTGTTTCAATTGCATTAAATTTAAGAGCTCTACATTTCTTATCATTAGTATTCTCATGATACTAATACTAATACTAATTTGTTTTTATAAAATAGCAAGAGTAAAATACAATAAAACATTTAAGTATTTGAGTACCCACCTTGCTGTGGAGACAAAAATGTTAGTTATTTGTTTTTTGTGCACTGAAGCATAGATTCTGAAATTGGAATAGGAAAGGCAATCTTTAGGAATATCAGCATGTAATACTTAAAAGTATGAAATATATTAAAAAGTATGACTTTTAAGTATTACATGCTGATATAAAAGTCAGGCATGTAAAAGCTGACTTTATGGTAACAAGAGAATGGGGTCTCAAAAAGGAAAAAGAATAAGAGACTCACATTAAAAGATGTAGAATTGAACTAGTGACCTTGAGCCAGCTAGCTTGTCCCCTAGCAATGAGCATAGAATCCAGATTTCCCTTCATCTACTTTATTATATGCATGTTGAATCCCTTTGCTGGGTTCTTCATTTAAATCCTTTATTAATCTCCATCAAAATATATTCTTGAAGTCTTGTTTTAGAGTGAAGGTTAGACTTCTTAAAATGTGATGTTTATGATTTATATCTTTATGAACTATCATTTATTTCACATGAAATTAAGAAATCGTGTTTTAAAACCTAATGCTTGTAAAGTGGAAATTGATTAATTTAAAAGTTTCAGTGTTTTTTTGATGTGTGAAGTCCTTTACTTAATTCTAACAGTTAATACATATTCAATATTGATCTTATTTTCTTTAGATTTTTGTGATTCTTTTATTCAATCAGAAAATCTTAATTCTTAACTGACAACTTCTAGAATATGTAAATCCTAAGACAATTTCCTGATTAAAAAAAAAGATAATGATAGTGAATTTCATGCATTGTGTCCAAAAATTTAGTTAAATTTAGATTTGCTTTGATTTTTAAATGGGTGATTTTCTCTCCTTCCCTCTCTCTCTTGCCTTTTAAGTTGAAAGACAGAAAAGCTAAGAAATACTTACAGAAGGAATTATTTATTCCCATTATCTTAGCTGCCATTGTTTTAACTTTTAATGTACCATTTAACAAAGTCCATCATTGACCAGTAACAAACACTAGCTTATTTTATTGTTTTCTAATGGAATTAAACTTTAGCCTTTTTTGTCTCGAAAGTGAGAACAAATGTAAAAATAATAACATTTTCCTGGGATGTTTTTCATTTGTACTCGTATTTCGTAGAACCTCCAGATACGAAGTAGAAAACAATGGCCCAACTGACATTGACTAGTAATTGAGTAGTTGTTTCATACTTTCCTTCTGATCTATTTAATTAACTAGAAAATATTCTGTAGGAAGTAAATGAACATTCCTATTTCTACTCATAGCCAATGAAAGTGAAATTTGATTAACCAGCTTTTAAATTTTGGCCTGTAACTACCTTATATTAATGAAAGCTAATCATTTACTGCAAAAATACTAGCAATTTCCTTTGTAAAAAAGTCATGAAATACAATTGTATTTGCTCATCTATTGCATTTCCAAATTATCTACTATCACAGGCGTTAAAGAATGGTAAATGTATAAAGAATGGTAAAAGCTATGGTTACCATTGATTTTAAGAGTATGTTTTAATGTTTTATTGGCTCAGCGCCTATAGCTCAGTAGTTAGAGCTCCGGCCAAATGCACCGGGCTGGCAGGTTCAAACCTGGCCCATGCCTGCAAAACAACAATGGCAGCTACAACAACAACAACAACAAAAATAGCCAGGTGTTGTGGTGGGCACCTGTAGTCCTAGCTACTTGGGAGGCTGAGGCAAAAGAATCACTTGAGCCCAAAAGTTTGAGTTTGCTGTGAGCTATGATGCCACGACACTCTACCAAGGGCGAAAAAGTGAGACTCGTCTCAAATAAATAAATAAATAAAAACAACTTTAAAATTCATACCCTATTTTCAAGTAACAACAAATTGCCTATTGAAACTAATCATCTGGCTTAGCACCTGTGGCTCAATGGGCTAAGGCGTCAGCCACGTACACCTGAGCTGGCGGGTTTGAATCCAGCCCGGCCCGCCAAACAACAATGACAGCTGCAACCAAAAAATGGCCGGGTGTTGTGGCAGGCACCTATAGTCCCAGCTACTAGGGAGGCAGAGGCAAGAGAATCGCTTGAGCCCAGGAATTGGAGGTTGCTGTGAGCTGTGATGCCATGGCACTCTGTCCAGGGTGACAGCTTGAGGCTCTGTCTCAAAAAAAAAAAAAAAGAACTCTGGAAATTAACTAAGGCTTACCACAATCCAGGGAATGTTTAAGAAAAACAGCAGCATCCGTTTTTCAGAAGGGCAGCCTCCTGGCACTTACCCTGCCATGCTCTATTCCTTGGAAACTAG